>JAAXCT010001826.1:0-123045 GCA_012490785.1 Eragrostis nindensis
TGTGGCAGAGCACGAGGTATAGCAGTTTTGCGACGGGAATTCAAAAAACGGTTACAGGCTGAAAAGTGCGATTCTTGACGAACTGGGTCTGGAGCCCATATAGGCTACACTGTGAGTGTTGCAAAAATCCGACGTAGTGATTATATTCGTTGTGCAAAGGATATTCAGTCCCGATTCAATTGAAAAGAAAGGTTGCAAATGCTGATCGAGGTAAGCCAGTTACTATTTCCAGTCGCAAGCTAATTACAGAGTCCAGAGTTGCCGGTAACAGACTTGGAATACTGCAACAGTTCCTCTGAAAGTTAATTACAGGAGGCTAGCTGATACCATACAGTCCAATTAGGCAAACCAGGTACGTCTTGCGTTGCGGACTAAGTAAGGTCATTCGTAAGCAGTCTCGAGGAGATTTTACAAGGATCACAAGCTTAGCACCGTTTGTTTTAGAATGAGGAAGATCACCGTGCAGAAGCCAACTACCTATGACTGCTTACATTTCCGCTGGCCTATACTGCGAACTCATGTAATTTCGTTACCCCAAAAGTAATGAAATTTCGGGTGACCCTGAAATGGGGGCAAAAAAAAAGATGCCAGCAACCTGCTTAGACTATACTTACATTCAGTACTGACCGAAAGTTCAGATTTCTGTTCTTGCAGAGTCTATGATAGGAGAAATAGGGATAAACATAATCTTTCTTGTGTATCAACAAATTGAAAGTTTATGTGATATTTTGTTATAGGTAACTCTCAAGATTTTTGTTTCCACCTGTCGCTCGAGGCAGGCCATCACGGGGCGATGTTGAAACGGTAACCAGAAATTGATGTCTCTGACCGTATATTAGCGATCTAGTAGCGGAAATAAGAGCAGAATAGATGGATTGGGGATTAAGAAGCGATTGAGGAAGAAGAATTTTTTTGAAATAACAATATTCTGTTACTTTTTTTTTTTGAGAATCAATATTCTGTTACATGAAAGCTATCCATTCCTTGCCGTGGCTCAGTTGTTGGGCTTTTCGTGGGCTGTCACCTCGGCGTGGCCCATACTGACAAAAAATGTTGCGGCGTGAAGACTCCTTAAGATGCCAATTGGTTCCCCATTTGTGTGCCAAACCGGCCGGTTTATTTGTACGCTATGTACTTCCAAACGTTATGCAATTCCGGAAGCAATATCAGTAATCACAGAAGAATTAGTATGCAACCCAGCAGTTAGAAAGGACAGCCTGATGGCAGAAACACATCGACATTTGCAAACGTGTCACTATGTTTGTCCGTGTCAACGATCGACACACCGTGACACAAACTATCACCTGTTGTGGAAGGTCTCCTCCATGTCCTCGAGGCTCCGGCCCCTGGTCTCCGGCAGGCAGGATAAATGAACACGAATGCGGCGGCAGCCATGCGGCGTTAGAGGTAGACCAACAATGCAGCACACTCACGGCGGTGACGGCGGCTTCGTCCCTTGGCGCCGGCGAACCCCGCGAAGAGGATCCGAGGACCAGCATGCGCGCCGTCATGCCGGCCGTGCTCACGAGCATGAGCAGCGCCGCCGACGCGATCAGCGAGCGCCATGGCGACGAGGATGGAGCCGGCCTGGCGACGCCGAAGAGGATGTTGAGGCCGAGGAGAAGGGATTTGGAGGTGACACCGGCCATGGCAAGCATGCGCGGGCCTGTACTGCACGACCGAGTAGATGCCGGACGCCTGCTGCAAGAACTGCAGCGTCAGCACGATGGCCAGCACTCGCCGAACGCCGGCCTTCGTCGCCACCTCCTCCACGCGCCGCCGCCGCCATTTTCCGCCGCCTTTCACCACCTCCTCGATCTCGAGGAGACGCTGCTGCTTGGCCTCAGCGGGCGTGTCCGACGTCTTGTCGAGCACGGCCTTCGCCTCGCCGGGCCGCCCTTCAAGGCCAGCCAGCGAGGCGACTCCGGCTGGTGAGAACGCCGGCGGCCAGGAACACGGTGGGCAACGCCCGGCGGCGACGTCACCCGCCACGACAGGTGCGCCGGCAATCCCGAGAAGAACGAAGTTAGAGACGTAGCTCAGCATGAGCCCAAAGTTGATTAAATCTTCACAAAACGCAACACCATCAAGATCATGCCCAATTTGCTCGAAATTTACATAAAAATTGTTTGAGACATTGGCAATCGACGACACTATTTAATTCCTAGCTCTTACCTCGGGAATTGACATGAGGAAGCCGCGGGAGGACGCCGGCGCGATCTCGGCGACATACACAGGCGCGATGACGAGCGCGAAACCGGCGCCGATGCCGGCGATCAACCGGCCAGCCATGAGCACGGCGTACCTTCCGGCGACGGCCATGGCCAGCGGCCCGGCGAGGAAGAAGACGTTGGTGAGCACGATGGTGAGGCGCCGGCCGAGGCGGTCGGAGGTCCACCCCGCTAGCAGCGCGCCGACGAGCGAGTAGATGTTAATGACCCCCGACAGCACCTCGATCTGCGCGTCGCTCAATCCCAGGTCTTCCGCTATGAAGATCTGCGCGCCGCTCATCACCCCTACATCTGCCATCGTCGGAGAACGCCAATGGTGAGCAACTCAGCGCATACGTGCGCTGATTGATATGTATACATATATATAAAGATGCTGATAATCTAGCGAGAATATATGAACACGTACTGTAGCCCATGAGGACGGAGGTCATGGAGGCGAGCACGGTGCGGAAGAAGGGGTACTTGTTGCCTTCGCCCGGCGGTGCGGCGTCATCGGGCTTGGAGCCGGCGGTGAGGAGCGGCGCCTCTGCCTCAGCGTCCGGCCAGTTCCGCGCCATAACTGGGCGGCTCGAGCTGCAGCGTGCCATGGTATCTTGGCAACAACAACGTGCTGTTCACGTTTAATCATCGGAATCACCCCGGTGACGCCGCCAGAGAGCCGGCCGGTGACTTAGCTAGAGGGTGGGCAAAAAAATAGGTACCCAAACACCGAAACCGAAAAACAAGACTATTCCGGTCTTTAAGTAATTGTTTGTATACTAGAGTTAGATAACCGAATTTTATTGTTCAAATCTAGGTAGCACCTTTGGTATCGAACAACCCAAAATACCCAAATTATTTAATAGGTGTAAAATATAGCACACATACTCATGTCATGATGAGGTAACATCCTTTGTTACTCATTCACCATATTTATTTTTCCTCTATCATATAATTGTAACTCATTATCAAGTTGACTGTATAGTGTATTTTGGTTAAATCAAATAGATTTTAATTTTTTTTGAAAATTAGTGTTAATATGGGTATTTTGGGTATAACCGAAGATGGAAAGGAAATTTAGGTACCCAAAGTTTGTCGGGTATCCAAACTTTTATTGTCATTTCGGGTAGCAATTCTAGATAACAGAAATTGAATCGAAAAAACCGGACCCCAACTTCAAGTATGACCAAACGCCCACCCCTAGACGTAGCCATGTGGAGCTGACAGGGACGTGGGTATGCTTATGGTCGGAGTTCGGCCCTGAGGCAGCGGCCCTGTGTCATTAGGGGCAAAAGAAAATTGTGGCCATTAAAATATAGAATTTGCTAGCTCTCAGGTGACTGAGATTTCGTATCTCTTAGTCACATGACTGAAAAAATAACTAAGAGATTGGCAAAATCTCAGTCACCTGAGAAGGAGAGATACCTCCTTAAGCTAGCAAATCCTTTAGATTAATGTGTGTATTTCTGACAAATGGTTTTACAGCCATCATCACGGGGGAAACCAAAGGCGCGAGACTCGTATGGCCAAGACGACGCACTGTCGTGATGGCTGGGAGGACGATGGCAAGGTATGGTGGCTGGGAGGATGGTGGCGCAGCAACCTGCGAAGCCATGAGTGGGGATATGTGTGGTCGTGTGGAGGTGGGGGCCGCCATTCATCTCGGTGGCGGGTTGCGAGAGGTTGTTGAAGATCCAGTCCAACACCATCAACATGTTGGGCGCACGCTTGCCATGAAGGACAAAGATGCCACCCATGACTGAGGTCAACGGGGAGGACAATAGTGCACGCGCGGCTAGGGTCGGAGCGAGCAGACAATAGGGGAAGAGAGGTCAGAGAGTGCGGCATGTGAGCAGGCATGGGTGGTAAGTGGATGGCTTTAATTAGGGTATTTTTGATTTTTTTTGCTTAATTTCAGCTTGCTGACACCCTGCAGAAATCCTTATATTATGTAATATTAGGAGGAGTGTCATGTTCCTTCCTAGAATTTTCCGCAACGTGGGTAGTGCGCTCATCATGACGGAGGGAGTTATATAAGTACTCCCTCCTTCCCATTTATTACTTGTCATTCTGGAAGTGTTTTTTGGTGTTCAGATTCATATAATGTTCAATGAATGGATAGACAGGTTCTTGAGGTTTAGACAATGTTCAATAAGCCTGGTATAAAGCCATAATGATAAGTATTTTGGGACAGAGGGAGTATTATATAAGGACCGAATCGTGTGAGTAACAACAATGATAGGGATGATAGTCGAAAGATTAGCAGCTACTTGATGGATCCGTGACTCAGTTCTTGGATGCATATAACATGCATGTCGAAGGTCGGAGAAAATAATATAGCAGATTTGGCCACATCATAAGTTTTTCAACTATAGTCCCTCGAATTATTACTCGAACGCATTGGGGAAACGAATTGTGAGGAACTCGTTATAGAAACCTGCTCGCAGGTCCGGATAAATAGATGTGTGTTCCGTTTTGCTGCTCAACCAATCAAAGCATGAACACTAAAAGATTTCTTTAACTTTCTTCTTGAGTGTTCCCTATAGGTTTAACTCATTACCAACAATATTATTACCTACAAAGCTATCACCCACAATTATAGTACTTAACAAATATACTACAAACTATGGTCAGTTGCTAATAAATTGAGAGGAAAAGGTAGAAGTCTTGTGGTGGACAACGGAGTGGTGATGGTTTGGTTGGTTTGATAATCGAGTGGTGATAATAATGACAAGAATTATATTGCATAGATATCATTACTCAAGATTAATGGCAACTTTCTGTATCAAATTACAGAAAGGATGAGCATGAATCTACGCATAACAAAGACAATACCCAACTTGTTCAAGGATAACGAGGAAATATCTAGTAAACTATAGAATAGGATTAAAAATTAAGACTTAATGCATTGAAGGAATGTATTAAATTTAATACTAATATAGGAGCAATATGTTCATGGACACTTATGCTGCTTAGTGATCTTTTGTACTCTTGCTCTTCGTATTTTCATACTACTTCACAACATCGACATACATATGCAAAAACTACCAATAAAAGAGGAAACATAAACAATAAAACGTATGAAACATATCATAAAAAACCTATGGTTTTATAGATTACATTGCAATGAAGATTTAGGACAAGATATACTCCCTCCATCTCAAAATATAATGTCTAGTTTTGTCCTAAGTCAAAAATTTAAACTTAACCAACAATTGCAAAAAAAATATAAATCTTGACAACGAAAGTGATGTCACTAGATTTATTGAAATGGACTATCATAGCATGTAACTCTTTTAGTTTGAAACAATATATATTTATAAATATTGTTGATCAAAGTTTAAATTTTTTACTTAGAACAAAACTAGATGAACACTATATTCTAAAACAGAGGGAGTATCTAGATAAACCTTAATCCACTCTTGTGCCTTGGTCAGGCGGCTTCTAGCGAACAACTGGGGGGATGGGTGGTGACTGGTGACTTGATCAGCGCTGGCTTGCTCTGAAAACTAACTTTTTTTAACTATACTTGCTATCAAAACTGGAAGCAACTTAGTAATAAAAAGGGGCTATGTAACTTTCCTGGGTTTTAATTATGCAGTTTTTTTCCCTATATATGCATTGCGCTGCACGTGGGGTGGCGGGCCTCGGCGCAGGGCGCTGACCCGCGCAGTCCGGAACATGAGCTCAACCGACGGAGATGTGAGCTCGGAAGCAAGCAACAGCTGGGAACTAGTAGCTAGGAGAGGTCCATCTCACTGCAGCACATGCTTCGCTTGTCGATGCGTTACTCAGATCGAGCTGGCTGGATCGTACGGCTACCCACATCCGCTGACTAGATCTGCTCGCACGTGCCAGCTTCTGCAAATGGCCCATGCATTACTTGCGTGCATGTGTGTACGTTCGATAATCAGCAGGAGTGAGCCGAATTATTATTGGCCAAACCTTATGTACCACGCTTGCGGTCACTGGGGAAGCTAGACCAAATTGGTGGGGGGGTGCATCTCTATCAAAATTGGTTACAAGGTGAGATGGCTCTGATTGGTTAGAAAGAGTGCAAAATTGGTTACACCAACCATGTACGGAGGCCTTGGTGTAATGAATTTGAAGCGCTACGGCTAAGACGGCTCTGGTTTCAGATTCAGGCTAGTAAAATTTTCTAGCACTGTAGCACCATTTTTTTTCCATTTTTTCTTTGATTTTTTCCTCTTTTGCGGCCCACCCAAGCGAGCCCAAATAGAATTCGGCCCACCCCCATCCTTAGGCCTAGACTTGCCACACTGAGCTCAGGGGTCAATGCAATACATTATATTTTTTTTCTAGAATTATCTATTATTATCTTAGTATTTGAAGGTCCAAAGAAGCCACCACGTTTGCTCTCAAGGCCACGAAATTACCACGTTAATCAGAAAAAAGAAAAGCTATGAGCCGTTGGATTTTATAAACATCTAATGGTCTAGATTAACCAAAGAGTCCGCACCAGATCAATTTGTAAGCAGATAAAATTCGGAATAAATAATAAAAGAAGAGAAATAAGTATACCTGATTTTGGTAAGAAAAACCTACACGTATAGATGGGTCCTAGGTCAGGTAATTCAAGTCCCTAATCAGTATGTTTTGCAACAAGGGCGTCAAGTTAATTGCCGGCATCGTCTTCAACCACCGCATGCACGACAGACCACCAGGACAGGCATGACATCTACTGCATAAATTGGAGGGCATGCCCTCCCCGCTTGATCTGTGGCGACAAACAACCGTATGCCGACGGCACAGGGGACCCCGATACCGGAGATGACTTCGATGGCGTTAATCTGTCGACGTCGTTGACAACACCGAGCTCAGATAATTTGATGCTGCTGAGATACAAAGGTCGCTAGAATACGACGGCGATGGCAAGCGGAACTAGAATTAGAGCGTGCACCAGCAGGAGCAGCTGGGTGGACCATGTCGATGGCCCCAGCCCCGCCATGACATTTTGATGCTGTTGTCGAAGATGAGCGGCGCGGTGCAGGCTGCATGGCACCGATGGCAAGGTGCCCACCCAACGCCATGTCAACCTTCATCGACAATCACAACACCAGCCCGGTAATGTGAGGGAGGAAAGCGCAGCGGTCAGGCATGGAGAAGATGGTATTCAGTAGAAAAGCGCAGCGGCATAACAATGACACAATCATCGATCGTCTACTAGCAAAGACACTGGCGGACAGATTAATGCGCTGTTGGAAGATTACTCAACTGTATGCTGACGGAGCACCCAACCGCCTTCGACTATGAAAACACCACGCTAGCTTGATGCAATCACCCACGGCGAGTCGGCGACGCGGCAACTGCACGTCTGCACTAGCCTTTATAGCATTTGTGCATGTGATCGATCTAGCCGGCATCCGTGCGTGCATGGTGAGTTTATTTAGAGGTAACACTGCTGTCAATCGCTTGGTGCATCTTCCCACTTCGACAAGTAACTCCGGTGCTTATCGGGCTCTCCTCCAAGCATGCAAGATTGTTTGCATTCTGATCTAGAAGAAATTGGATTGGGAGGAAGAAGTAGAGATAAAACCAAAGCGTCATTTTGCCTATTATAGGGAAGGACATTGATAGTGGTGGAGTGATTGACTGTGATTTCGGTGATGAAAGCAGGACGCAGAAGCCATCCTGGGGCATCTGGGCCACCTCCAAGCACCGCATGCATTTAGCCAATTAATGAGGCTAATCACAAAGCAGGAAGTACAAAAGGAGATAATATGCATTGTTTCCAAGAACTGGAAAAAGTGCAGCTACAGATCCAACTACTACGTCCGACCACCAATCATAGTGATGCTTTTCAGTCCAAGTGTGGGGTGAGTTAACAGAAAAATTGTTGATCATTGTACAGTCGGACACTCGGACCGGTGAGTCGTAACAAGTAGTCGGACCTAATGTATCTTCTCTCGAAAAAAACATCATAAACGTTGCGTTTAGTAAGCAGTGAGTTTGAAGTCCAGAGCAATATCATGCCTCTCTTGAGCTAGAGAAAGAAATATTGCCATGTATAGACCAGCCATCCAAACTTCACTATGACATTGCATTATCGCACATAGTCAACCTCACTATGAAGAAACTTTTCGTAAGAGCATTATCCAACATAAATGTTGCCTCTACTTTAAGGGTAGAAAATGGTCTCTCTGTGGTACAATAGCACAAACACATCGTATCGTAGATATAAAATGGTCCAAAATCATTTCAATAAAACATGTATACAGAATATGTCATGTGCTCAGCATAGTGACTAGCTAGAGAAGCTGGTATAAAAAAGATGAGTGGCTAAGGATTGGGATGTTGAGAGTTTGGGGACGAAAAAGACTATAGAGTTTGGATCATTTAGAAGGTTAGCAAGAGAGAAGAGAAAAGTCATCAATAAATAAAAAGATGCAAATATGGAAAAATAAATTTGCATAATGGAAAACTACTCAGAACAAATCCTCATCATACATTTGGTTCATGTACGAATATCATTAATTTAACCCTTTTCTCCGATATATTGTTGTGCCATATATAAACCTTATAAAAGACCAACAATATTTAAATAGACAGCCCAATACCCTACATACGAATCGAGATTAAGAATAATTTAGAAAGTAGAGTAAAAAATGTTTTTTATTTCAATTTGAGGGGTTTATGAAAAATTAGAATTTTTGGAAGTTTTTAGAACACAAATAAAAAACTCAAAATCAATTAAATAGCACTAGAACAAAAAAAAAAGTCTAATGAAATTGTGTAAACTGATAAATTCTCGACGAACCTTGGACTAAAGTAAAGGGTCTAGCCGCGCAATGTGCACGGGCCATCTTGCTAGTTGTTCTGAAAGACAAGTTTGGACTAGGCTCACATGATCGTGCACTGCGGCCGTGGGGTTGGATCCATGGTCCATGGTGGACCAGCGGCAGTTGCCGGACAACACCGCCACTGGACACGGCGAAGCGACGTTGAAGTTGGCTTGCAATGCGCGATGAGCAAGGGAAGCTAGTCTCAAGGCTAGAAGAAGGGAGTGGGGATGAAGGGAAGCTCACCTTAGCGTCGCAGTCGGGGGAGGAAAGCCAGAAGAGGGCCCTCGTCGGTGAGGTTCGGCGGCGATCATTCGGCCGCGAAGAGAGGCGGCTTCGGGCGGCGAAACTCGTCAGGCTAGTTCTTACGAAGAGAAACGCGTCCTTGCGCGGATCTTCGAGCTAGCGTCGGTGGCGCAAGGTGGTGATGTCGTGACACGGGAGGCAGCCGGGTGACGAAAAGGGAGCGTGGAGGATTGGGTACCATAGGAATACAGAGCACGCACGCCTAGGGCGGCGGCGCCTGAGGAGATCGTGCGGAATTGGCGGCGACGGGGATGACAAGCGGGTGCTGCGCACGAGTGAATATGAGAGAGGAAGTAGGTGGGCTGGTACGGGACCTCCTATATAGCAACCTGAGTGTTGTATAAACTCAGCCCACTCGGCCCACTCGGCCCAAAATTCGGCCAACTCGATCTATTATAAGGTTTGAAAAATGTTGAATCATGCTGGAAATGTTGAATTAGGTTTGAAAAAAGTTGAATCATGCTTTCGAAAATGTTGACTCGGATTTTAAAAAAAGTTGAACCATGACACAAAATTATAGAACGTATTCATTCTTTGTCAAAAATGCTGAAAAGTTGAAACATCTTATCACAAATGTTGAAACAGTATTAAAAAAATGTTGAAGTCTTATATTTAAAAATTTAAATTTATCTATTTTTGAAACTCATCTAACCGTTCATGGCTAAAATGTTGAAACAGTTGATGCCAAATGTTGAATCAATTCATAAAAAATGTTGAACCTTACATTTATATTGTTGAATATAAAAATATTTTTAAAACATATTCATGTGATATCTCATTTTGTAGCATTAATTCTCATAGACATCGCG
This sequence comes from Eragrostis nindensis, assembly GCA_012490785.1. Classification (NCBI taxonomy): domain Eukaryota; kingdom Viridiplantae; phylum Streptophyta; class Magnoliopsida; order Poales; family Poaceae; genus Eragrostis; species Eragrostis nindensis. The sequence continues at coordinate 10,126 of JAAXCT010001826.1, forward strand.
ATTCAAATGGATTTGAAATCGGATTAACGGTCTGAGAGAAAAAAGCATTTTAGTTTTGAAATCTAACCCACCATACACATCGACTAATCAGAAGGTGCCACATGTCTGGCGAAAGGCCTTGTAGTTTAGTGGTTACAAGAGCCTCACTAGCACATCAGGTCCTTGGTTTGACTCTCCATGGGAGCAAATTTCTATGATTTAACGACATTGTGCTTTCAGTGGTAGGCGACACTTCCGTCGACAGCAAGACGCTAGTGGTGACTTCGTCAATCTCGAGGATTTGCCGGCTCAGTCTTCGAAGATGCACATAGGAGTAAGGTTTGCGTGCCTGTGTTTATAGAGGTGAGTGTGTTTGCGTTGTGAGTGTCTGAGTTGTACTGTGTAATCGCGAAAAAAAAAATGACTCATGTCTAACAGCACCCGAGTGCTATATAGGATCTGCGGGCTGGTACAAGTCTGGTGGCTGTTGGGCTCGGCCCATGTAGGAGAACATGCCCGGGAGAGAGGGAGGGAGATTGGGCTGGGATTCAAGTGGAGTTTGGCTGAGTAAGTAGGGAATTTTGGATTTACAAGGAATAAAAGGGACCCCAAAATGAGAAAGACTGGGAGAAAATATATAGGGAATACGATAGAAATTTAACAAGGATTTATCCGACCATCAATTACCTTATCATATTCTACAGTTTTATACGTTTAACTTTCATCACATAGAACAAATTCTTTTTATTTTCTAATAGAAGTTTTGAAAATTAAAGAAAAATGCTTCACATCCCAAAATTGAAATTTTCAAGGTGTGGCACGATTTCTTGTGTTAATGTTTAGGCCATTTGTACAGGTACAGCTTACAGAAGTAACGCTAAGACTGATTATGCATCAAGTTAATAGAAATTGGTCGTATTTTTCTTATATAGCTGGCCTCACCAATATACTACGTACAGCTGAAATAGCGCTAAGATTACGAGTGCCAAATTTTTTTAGCTGAAACAGTTAAAAGATACTTCAGGAATGAAGGTGCGGAAGTCGCATTGTCGCAACACATTGCTAATAATTGAGATAGGCTCTTCCTCAGCAAAAAAATAATTGTGATAGCTCAGACAAAATAAAGTCCTCTACTCATCAAGGATTCAAGGATTCAGGGCCTTGTTTAATGTCCTCTGCTGTCTGAACTAACATTTATTTTCTTTTTGGGAATGAACTAACATGTATTTTCCATCTTCAAATTTCTAAGTTCACTTTCTTTTGTTCAAGGATCGAAACTTCCAGTCCGGCAATTGAAGATAAGTTGAATGTCACCTTGAGCTACCGTGTCTGTTTGTGGCACATATATATGCTGGTTGGTTCTTGGACATATTGGTTACGTGGGCGATAACTGCATCACGATTCGTGCTCCACTAATTTCGCCTCACGCAAGAAAAAGTAATAGTCCGGAACTGTTTGGGCCGTTATGGTCTGGTGCGGAAAAGAGCGTTTCTTGACACATCGCTAGTATCCGAGCAGCATTGTGAATTAACGCTGATGGCATTCAGATCATATTCAGTGTTGTGCAAGGGATATTCAGCCCGTGTTTTAAAATTCAATCGACAGGAAGAGGCTGCAAATGCCTATCAATGTAAGCCGGTTGCTATATTAGTTGCAAACAGTTGACGAAGTTCAGAGCTGCCAAGTAGGATATTTGGAATGCTACAGCAGTTTGTCTGAAATTTTACAGGACGCCGCTCAAGAGATGTCCCTAGCAGCAGTCAAATGATGCACATCTTGCAGACTGACGTTACTACAATTCAGGTCATCATAAACAGTCCGGAGTCGATTCGAGTTTGAGATTGCAAGGATCACTAGATCCGCATCGTTTGCTCATCTAGGACCTGCACGGCTGAGCAATAGTGACACTGACATTCATCATCAAATGGATGACAAAAGTTCAGAGTTCTCTCCTTGCAGAGACTATGGCGATGACATATGCCCGTATGGTTCGTTGGAGTAATGGGGATCAATCTCGGGCGCGTATCAGGAAACTCAATTGAAGTTTCGGCATTTCAATTCTCACGCGGGTAGTAGGAAAATGTTGTGAGATAAAAGGACTCCTCAAGATTTCATTTTTGGCCCCCCGTGCATTCGAACCATGCTTATATACTAACGTACTCCCACGTTCCAACAGCAACAATCGCAGAAGAATTAACCTGTAATCCGGGAATGCAAAGGACAGCCTGATGAACAGAGCAATCATTTATTTTTGTCCTGTGCGGAAAGAATCGATTTTTGCAGTGTTGCCATCATATTTGTGCGTGTCAACCACCGAGACCGTGAACCAGCTCCAGCTCCGGACAATGGCAATGGCAATGGCAATGCCACTGTGAACCAAACGATTGAATGGATGGATCACATACATATCACTTGGTGTGGAAGAGCTCCTCCATGTCCTCGAGGCTCCGGCCCCTGGTCTCCGGCAGGCAAGCGTAAATGAACACGAATGCGGCGGCGGTGATGGCGGCGTATAGGTAGAACGCCCCGGCCATGGTGATGGCCTGGTAGAGCGAGATGAAGGTCATGGTGACGACGCCGCTCATGATGCGGTTCACGGCGGTGCCGAGCCCGGCGCCCTGGCCGCGCAGCCGCAGCGGGAGGATCTCGGAGCTGTACACCCACGCCAGGGGCCCGAAGCCGACGGAGAAGGCCACCACGAACGCCACCACGGCGGCGACGCTGACCGCGGCGATGGCGGCGTCGTCCTTGGCGCCGGCGAACGCCGCGAACAGGGAGCCCAGCAGCAGCAGCGCCGCCGTCATGCCGCCCGTGCTCACGAGCAGCAGCGGGCGCCGGCCGACGCGGTCGGCGAGCGCCATGGCGATGAGGATCGAGCCGGCCTTGGCGACGCCGAAGAGCACGTTGAGGCCGAGAAGGAGCGTGTTCGACGTGACGCCGGCCATGGCGAGCACGCGCGGGCCGTACAGGACCACCGAGTCGATGCCCGACGCCTGCTGGAAGAACTGCAGCGTCAGCACGATGGCGAGCAGGCGCCGGACGCCAGCCTTCGTCGCCACCTCCTTCCACGCGCCGCCGCCGGCGCCGGTGCCGTCGCCTTTCACGACCTCCTCGATCTCGAGCAGCCGCTGCTCGGCCTCGGCGGGCGTGTCTGACGTCTTGTCGAGCACGGCCTTCGCCTCGGCGAGCCGGCCCTTCATGGCTAGCCACCGCGGCGACTCCGGCATGGTGAGCACGCCGGCGGCGAGGAACACGGTGGGAACCGCCCCGGCGGTGAACATCACCCGCCACGACAGGTGCGCCGGCAGCCCGGAGAAGACGAGGTTGGACACGTAGCTCAGCATCAACCCCGTGTTGATAAAAATCTTCACGAAACGAGTGCAAAGCTCAATTTGGTCCAACCTCAAATGGAAATTGTTTAAGAACTTATTGGCAGTTCTTTACCGTACACTGCTGCTGTCAACGCTTACCTCGGGGAGGGACGTGAGGAGGCCGCGGGAGGACGCGGGCGCGATCTCGGCGGCGTACACCGGCGCGATGACGAGCGCGTACCCGACGCCGACGCCGGCGACGAAGCGACCGGCCATAAGACCGCGTACCCTCCGGCGACGGCCATGGCGAGCGGGCCGGCGAGGAAGAAGACGTTGGCGAGCACGATGGTGAGGCGCCGGCCGATGAGGTCGGAGGTCCAACCCGCCAGCAGTGCGCCGACGAGCGAGTAGATGTTGATGACCCCCGACAGCACCTCGATCTGCGCGTCGCTCAAGCCCAGGTCCTCCACCATGAGATCTGCGCGCCGCTCATCACCGCCACGTCTGCGACGCCATGGCGCACGACTCAGCGTACAGATACATACATACATATACATATATATGCAAAGATGCTGATAATCAGCAAGAGGAGGATGTATATGTACTTACTGTAGCCATGAGGACGGAGGTCATGGATGCGAGCACGGCGCAGAAGAAGGGGTACTTGTTACGCTTCGGCGGCGGATCAGCGGCGTCATCTGGCTTGGTGCAGCCGGCGGCGAGCAGCGGCGCCTCGGCGTCCTGCGCCATGGCTGGGCAACCCGAGTGCAGCGTGAGTGTCACGAACGGCCCGGTGTACTCTCGGCAGCAAGGACACCGTACTGTTCGAGTTTAATTAACCGGGGACCGGGAAGGACGCCGCCAAGCAGATATGGGCGCCGGTCGGTGACGTGGCCGTGCACGGGCCACGTGGAGCTGAAAGAGACGTGCGCGTGCGTGTGGTGGTGCACTGTTTGTGCCTACCTGGCTTAGAGGAGTCAATCTTTCGGGCTACAGCAGTTTAGTTTAGATAAGGTTTGATTTTAGTTGTAGTACGCTTAGTCATAACATGGCATCCAACACATGGTTGATGGGCTAATATATAACACGGTGAAAAAGAAAAAATTTAACTAAACAGCATCAAATATATCAAAGAATCGAGGGGTATATGATGTTGATTTCGCCTATCATGTGATCAACTGATCTTTAAAATCTTCTTTTTATTTGTACGTAGCAAGGGGGTTGTGCCCGTCACCTGTAATTTCTTTGAAGAAAAAGGTGTTTATGGACTTTCACTGGATGTTTTTTTTTTTATGGATGGCGACTGCTTTGGACTCTCTCATGTGCTTGGTCGACAGTTTTGGTTTATCATCAGAAAATGGACAAAGTCAAATATCTTAGTCAACACGTAGCAACACAAGGATAGAGCGATCACTTCCTGTACGTATCTCTGTTTGATTGGAATTATGCATACATACATAGTCCTGTCCTGGTTGGATCTTCCCAGATTTTCCATCATTTTCCGGCTGCTGCACATGTGTTACTCAATCATTGACGTTGATGTTACATCCTCTGTCCCATTGACCTTACGGGAACATGTGCAGTATTTGTAGTCTCAAGAAAAATATCATCTCTTTCATTTGCACAAGAAAATGACAAGCTGTTAGCTGTGTACAAATGGAACACAATCAGAAACAGATGACTAATGCTTAGCTTGACGTGTTTGAATCAAATTAGAGAGGCCCAAGGTGTTTTTTCTCCAGATCTGCGGTTTGCTTCCTCGCCATTTTTTTTTTAAGAAACACAACTATGCAGCCTTGTTTTTACGTTGTAAAGCGACTTGATAGATTGTATGTTAGGTAGTAAGCTTGCTATTATAGAAAAGTGGAGCTCTGATGATGTTCCAGTGTTTGAAAACTATGTAAACCACTTTGAATGGATAAGCAAGATGTTGGAAAATGCAACATCACGTAACATACGACATACGACTAAACGTAGATAACAATGGCGGCGAACACCACCAGGGGGCTGGAATGTCTGCAGATCCCCACCCTAAGCCAGCCAAACCTATGTGGCAAGAGCTGCAATGGATGGTGAATGGGAGAAAAGAAATGCGGCAGCTATTAAGATAGAAATGAGGCAGCTATTGATATTTCGATCACATAGCCTAAGTGATCTTTTGCAAATGTGATTTATAATTTTATCCTAAGTCCATAATTTATATATAATTACTGTTCTACGTATACTGTCACCAAAACAAATCTAGAACATTTTCAAGCAACCTGCCTCGCAAATCTGAGAGGTTTAGCGGTCCTTTTCTGATATAAATTCAATTAATATGTCCCTTGTAGGTAAAGTGGACCACTGATCTTTGTAAGAAATGTTGAGTTGCTCATCTTGTGGCAGCAACATAAGTCAGATATTTTACCCAGTGTTTCAGATATATCAGTGCATAGCTTAGTTGGAAGATCGGATCCTCAGATGTGTTGGACTTGCAACGGAACTCAGGAAATCCATCATCCGACGATATGGCAAAATTTGGTGGACCTGCCTTTCCCGGCAAATGCATTCCCGTCCTGATGGAAACTTCCAACGATGGAAAACTATTCATGATACACATAAAAGGCATCTTTAGAACGAAGGAATTTCATGGAAAACGCACAAGAATTTCAAAGAAAACAGTTCAATTTCACAAGAAAAACGCAGGAAAAGAAAAAATTCTCCAATCCATACGAGCCATAATGGGGAAGTATAGTTGCACAGGGCCATGCGGTCACACCTATAAAACATTCAAGCGAGAACCAAATGCGCCCCACAAGAACAGGTTAAAGTTCTATTATATATCCTTAAACTTTAAACATGTGCATTACTCGGCATTGGTATCGTCTACAACTCTTGAATAACAGGAAACAAAAGCAAGATTCACACACTACATGACATCGTCTGGGAACAAGTTTGCTACAGAATACAGGTACTGCCTCCCAGTTCCCAGACGCACAGGTAAGTTTCTGATTTGGGCTCGCTTAAAGCCATGCCACCACTAGTCGCTGTCCTGATTATCTGAAACAAGGCTGCAAAGAACCAAAAGATCATGCGTCAAATTTCGTTTTGCTTAGATCAACTTAGTAGTGAAGAAATGCACACTCCAAACAATGTTAAAATGATCATTTGAAGCAGCAATGTAAAAGGTGACAAAGAAAACAGTAACCTCATGCTAACAAGAACCAATATATTTCAACAGCTCTGGAAGCCTCTATTACAGACATCACAACGCAAGGATGCATCAACAACTTAGTATAAAGCATGAACTATATTAGACCTCTAAATGTGCATAATCCAGGACATGGACTAGGTAACTAGAATGTTAATACATAAGTTTATATCTCGTAAAATGCAAGCCTCCGGCTGTGCTGCAATATTTAGCGGCGGCACATGGCAGAACAGCTGAAGGATGTTTTTAGGTTATTAGAGGCTTTGCAAGTTCTATAGGCTGCCTCATAGGAGCTAAAAGACACTATTTCCATGAGTCAGAATGAGCCAATTGTTAAGAGAAGTCAAATTTTTCGTTGTCTGACTGGATAACAAATACTCCCTCCGTTTTTCAATTGATGTCGCCGTTGACTTTTTGAGTTACGTTTGACCCTTCGTCTTATTCAAAATATTAGCTTAAATATGCAAAATTACAAGTTATGTTTCAATTTCTCTAGTGATAAAGTAAATTATAACAAAATATTTAATAATTTTTAAACTTTTTTGAATAAGACGAGCGGTCAAACGTAACTCAAAAAGTCACGGCGACATCATTTTAAGAACGGAGGGAGTAATTTTTTTTTATGAGTCTTGGCATCTGAAAATCTTGGGTAAAAGGGCTAAAGGATGCTCCTGTGTAGAGTTTATATAATCCCAACAAGTAAAAGGTGCTACTCTGACTCTCATCAGAGAGTTGACATGAATATTGGAAACAAGAATCGCTAAAAGGTCCAGCTCTAAGAGCCAAACTATTATTACATTGCACATGTCGTTCGCGAAATGCAAAATACCAACACTCAAATGTAACACAGTTGGTCATATAGTTCTAACGAGCTGCAGGGGTGACTAATTTGATGTATTTGTCATCCAAAAAACCATAAGACCACAATAAATGACACTCAAATGCATAAAATCCAAGTGGGATTAGTAAAGGTTAAGATTTGTAGCTTACATGATCCAATGACAACAAAAATGAAGAACCCAAGCACCAAGGGTCCAACAGGGTAGTCATTTCCCTTCTTCACAGTAGTCTCAGGCACAAAACCCCTCTTTGTGATGTTTCTTCTGGAACTTGGCGCTTTTCCCTGTCAGCAAGACGCCTTGAAGTCGTCTGGTGAATGCAAATGAAATGAGTTTAGTATCCATAATCAAAGATAACAATATTTCAAGCGGATAAGTACAACATATTTACATTCACATTTTGCAAAGTGGGCCATTGAGCAGTTTGGAATCATTCTGACAGTGATCGTGGTTCATTGAGCAGTGACCTCACCAAACTTTTTGTACCCACAAAACAACCAAAATTAGATGGTGGTGGTTCAACAACCAGAAACAGGGAGCACAGGTAATAACGAACACTAAAAATTATACTGAATTCCAATCAGTATACCTAATTAAGATTACAAACGAATATTACCAAAACTGTTTTTGTTTAGGATCTTCGAAAGTTTGCAAAGATTCCTACCAAACATGGAAACAGCCTACAATAACAGATCTTTGTTCCTATTGAACAACTTTAAAACAGCAAGGAACTCAAGCTTCTTATTCTATTGAAGACTATCTGATGACTAGCACTAAATAACATTACCTGATGCTGGTCATAGAGCTTAAAACCTACAATTATTCAATCAAATACCACAATGCATGCATGGAATCCACATATATCCCCTGCCAGCTTAGGTTTCTCAAAACCAACCTAGTCCCAATCAATATACGATTCAGCTGATCCGAACGATGCAAGTGTTGGTTTGAGATGGACCCTGATTGACCATTCCCGGCCCGACCTGAAGGTGCATTCAGAAAGGGGCAGGAGGGAAAATCCCGGCCAAATCCAAGCCAATCCCTTTGCAAATGCACGGAAATCTCACCATGCGACCTCATCTCTCGACTCACACTGTCATACTGTGCAGGGAATTAAATGTGATAACACCATCTCAATGGATTCACGGCACCATCACTCCCATTCGTAAGGCCTCTCCCATACAAAACAAGGGTGCACTGACAAAGATCCATTTCCAGAGTGGACAAGAAGAGGATCATCCCAATGGGTTGATATATCGTAACCCACACAATATGGCAAGGAATACCGTAGCCACACTCGCAGTAAAGCCACACGGATCCGGCGAAACGGAGACCAAAATCCCCAAACCAAAACGCAAAATCCCAGACGAATCGATCAAACATGCTTCGACACAACCAAATCGACCGCCAACGGATCGCGCATACTCGTATGTACACTCGCGACAATCCTAATGGAAGAGAGAAGGCAGGGATGCCGGTGAGTCCTTACCATCTTCGCGTGCCGCCGCGGGTGATCTCGCCGGAGTCGGAGGTGGCGGAGGCCGGCGCGGCGGGTCGGAGTACCGGTCGGAGAAGCAGCAGCGGTGGAGGTGCAGCGTTGTTTGGGGACGAATAACGCGGGGGGGATTTATGCAAGGTTCCCTCTCATAACGGCCAGTCTGCCAGTCGGTTTGGGACGTGGCTCGGGTGACGTGGTGGGCGCCGATTGGGTTGAATCTGACACGTGGACCTGGGGAAGAAGGGCCGCTTGTTTCGGCTTTGACATTCGCGCTGCAGGTCAGCAAGATGGGCTTTCACGATCGGAGAGCCCATGTGGCGTGTGGGCTCAGGCCTTGTCAGAAAATGACCAAGCACATATTTAGCTTGTACTAGGAGGAAGGACTCGGCCTAATCTCAAAAAAAAAAAGGAGGAAGGACTCGGCCAGTAGTTTGCTGCCAGACCCAAAGTCAGTGTGGTGATCCAACGGCTGATAGATACAATACCATACAAATAAATAGCTCTGTTAAGGAGCCCTATATTCATAATAATACTTGTCGCTGGAAACACCAATTTAGGGCGTATAACATATTCAAGGTCTGCGCAAGTGATTAGTCTCTCATTTCAAAAAGGTGCGGATGCCTATGTGAAGCACGAAATAAGCCGGTTCATCCATCCTCCAAGTATGGCCATACAAAGTAATTACAAAATTCTTGCGAAAAAAATAGTACCCACAATTGGGCTATCAATAGTACACATGTATTTGTATGTATATATCTACACAAAAAATGGTGTCACAGCTTTCGGAAATCGAAAGGGATCATGTTGTCTTCTCATCTCGATCCAAAATTAGTATCTATACATGTGTAAAAAGGCTAAACAATGATGTTTTTATTTTGGCAGGTGTAATTTGTATCAATACATGTGTAAAAAGGCTAAACAATGATGTTTTTATCTTGGCATGTGTGCTTTAGCTGTGCTGAGTTTGTTAACAACTAAGATTTTTGAAAGAATTATATCTTATACCATGTGTAGATCCAAAGAAGCGTGAGTTTTATGAAAAAAGATAATGACCCAACTACACTCATCAATCTGGTTGCACTTGGTCTACCTAAAAATTGAGTATCAAATGAACAAGATCAAGAGTTTTGTCATAGTGCGTTGCATATAATGTATAATGTGTTTATGGATATATAAATAGATTTTGATATTTGGTTTTATTGAATCAAATTAGAGTGTCATTTGTAGTGGACAAACAATATCTACTGATCAACAAGGTCGAATCACTAAAGGAAGTGAATTCAAGGAGAATTTTGTTATGGTGTATAATAAAAAAATTATTGTATCAACTTTCACCATACGCATCAGGATATGTGCACATTGTCTATGCCCTTGGACACAAGCCAAACTACATATGAACAGTGGTGAAGAAAATCCTACCAATTAGTGAAGAAAACAACGCTTGAAAACCAAACATCTTACTAGATTAATTTTGTGATACATTTTTTCAGGGGACACCAAGTCATGAGACATACTCGATGACAAAAAATGCTTCACCACTACAAAAATCGAACATCTTTATAACAAGCCCAAAGCTAATATATGAGTTTTTACTTTCATGTGAGTGCGCGCTGTCTTACCGGACAAGCTCCATTTATAATTTCGTGTTTCATTTGTATATTATTTTTCATCTCCGATAAAAAGAAATTTCCTACAAATTGCAATAGACACTCTTTTGAAGTGTGAACGTATGCGTTTTTCTCATGCAGAGTAACGACACGAGCATTGATGCATGCTAGGTGGTGTAATAAGCAAACCGTTTAGACGATTTTGTAAGTTTACGTTATATATAATATCACATAAAAATTGCACCAGAACCGCTTTTAAACACGAACACGCGATGCCACTATCAAGCCTTTTCTTTGATTGATGGCAGCAAAAACTACACCAAACACGGTGAAAAGGCAAAACCTGCCAAGAAATATACTTCCGTGACGACGGCCAAACAAACACCAGCCATACGCACGCACCACGCTGAAGTTAGTGCTGTCGGTGAATACGCCCACCGTTGTTTGGCCGGCTACCACGTCGCGCCGTTCCTGGCGCCGCCGCCTCCGCGAGTGGTACTGCTACTCTTGCCGTAGAGCCTGAACAGGTTGAACGCCGAGAGGGCGGCGAGCAGCACGGCGGCGAGCCCCGCGGCGACGGCGCTGGCGATGCCCCCGCCGGCGCGGCGGCAGAAGGCGCCGTAGAGGCCGCAGACCTCCATCCACTGGAACTCGGGAACGCCCCGCTTGGACACCACCGACGCCTGCAGCGCCGCGGCCGCCGCCGCCATCGTCACGTACGCCAGCGCCTGGTCGCAGGAGAAGACGGACCACGCGAGCGCCCGCCGGGTCCGGGTCGCCGGCGCCGCCCCGCCGGTGAGGGCGCAGAGGGCGCAGAGCCGTGCCGCGAGCTGCAGCAGGCTGTACCCGGCGGCGGCGGCGTTGGCGGCGACGAGGAAGACCAGCGCCTTGAGGTCGGTGAAGCGGGCCTTCTTCTGCAGCGTGAAGAAGGTGCGCGTCTGGGCGTCCGTTGTTAGTTTTCCTTTTGTGTTGACCTGCGGGACAACAATTCTGTTATTAGAGAGATAAACACAGAAAGAAATAAAATAGAATAACAAATAAAAGGGAAGCAAATCAGGGGTCGTTTCTGCCTTGATCGGGAGGCAAAATCGATCTGTTTCCATCTAGGACTCGGCCCCGGGCCTACAGAGCGAACCTATAAGTAGAGGGGTACCCCCAGGTTTCCCTTACGTCATCTTTCCACCCTACCGATCACCTAATCGCTCTGGAAGGTCTGGAAGCCCGAGTTCGTCTTCCCCGTGGGCAGTCCCGCTACCGCCCAGAGGGGAATCGCCAGAAGACGCTCAAGGAGAAGCTGCGCTACATCCCTGAGCGTGATCAAGCCCTCGCAGTCACCTCTGCGCTACCAGCCGCCATGGACACTACAGCTGCTGGTAATTAACCGAACCTAACCCTAATTCCGCATTAGATTAGTTGCTAGGCATGATCTGTTTTGACTAGATGATCCTGTTAGCACTAAGTACTGTTTTCGATCTAGATTAATTAGATCTAACAGTTGGTATCAGTTAGCCTAATCTAGTCGATTAGATCCTCTAGCTTTTCAGTTAGTGGTTCGGTTCTGTGCTAGATCAGTTCATGATTAAGTTAGGTAAGTCGTAATTTGCATGATCTAGCCCTAGACAGAGGTGTTTTAGTTCTTGTTTAAGCTCTGTTTAGATCTGCGCCCTAAGCTTTTCATTCATGATTAAGTTTTGAGTTAGATTAATGTGTGCGCAGTCAGTTTTATCATGATCTCAGTCTAAGTTGATCTCAGTTTAAGTCATGTTTTAGACTTTACCATAAGTAAATTAAGCTAATTAGTTTAAGTTTTTTTTAATTGTTCAGTTTTAATTAATTAAGTTAGGGTTTCGGGTAATTAGTTTTGTTTAATCCTGCCATGTCACGCAATTAAGTTAACCTAATTGGGGCTCTAGGGCTCTAGGGTTCCGATCACACACGCACTCCCTAACCCTAACCCTAACCCTAACCCTAAGTGAGCGGAGACTTACCTCTCTGCTCGCCGCCGTCCACGCCGCGCATCAGATCAAGCGCGCGCGACGGCGGCACCCTCCTTCTCGCCCCGGTCGCCGACGAGGTCAACCTCGCCGACATCAGGACCGGCCCGCGCGGCATAAGATTCGCCGCGCGGGGGAGCTGGCATGTACATGGCCTCCGGGTCGTCGTCGTGCTTGCCTCCGCCTCCTCCAGGTCGTCGACGTGCGTCACCGCGCATCAGATCTGGATCGCGCGGCCTCAGATCCGCCGCGCGAGCTCCCGGCACGTGCACCTCGGCCTTCGGTCGTCGTCGCCGTCGCCGTTCCACTCGCCGTCGTGTGCTTCCCAGCGCCGACGAGCTCTCCGCCTAAGATCCACGCCACCGGCTGCCTTAGCATGCACCGCGGTGGAGGGACTCGACGGCGCCGCGCGCGATCTCTCGCACGCGCGCGTCGGCGAGCCTCTCCCCGTGGAGCTGCGGCGGCCGGCCGAGGCGGGACGGCGTGCTCCGGCGCGCTGTTGCGGCGAGCGAAGTGAGTGGGGGAGCGGAGTGAGGCGCGAGAGAGAGAGGGAGCGGAGTGAGGAGTGACCGGCTAGGGTTTCACTCCGGCGTTTTATGCCGAGCTCGCGATCCTCTGCCGTCGGATCCCCTCCCCGCTCGATCTGAGCCGCTCGCGCAACAGCCGTGGCTGGGCTGGGCCAGATACGCGCTGCGCGCGCGCGCGCGTCGGGCCGCTTCGGCGGCCCGCTCGCTGGTTTTCGGGCTTTAGCCCTCCCAGCGCTTTAAGCCGGCCCGCGCTGGCGCTAAGTTCTTTTGGGCTGCGCCAAAATTCGTGCACGCGCTGCTGCGCGCGCGATGGGCTGGGCCAAGCGCGTTGTTGGGCTGAAATTTGGTTTTTTTGGCCCGCGCGCGCGATTTTAAGTTTTTTCTATTAATTCCATTAAGCTTTAAGCATTATGGTTAAGAATTTTGCCTGGTAATTAATGTTTTAAGCTAAGTTTTCAGTAAGTTAATTCTAAATGTTGGTGTTTTACGTTAATTTAAGTTTAAATCCACCAATATACTTTGAGATGCCTCTATTTAAATGGATCCACCGTGAAGTTTATTTAGAGTAAACTTGTGATTATTTCTGACCACCGTTGATTGATCATGAGTATTTTAAGATGAATTTCGTTTGTTTTCCCCACCGGTGATGCAAATTGAAATTTATATGTGTGATTTTAATCAGACCACCGTAGGGTTATTATCATGCACTTAATTTGCATTTCATTGTATATTTTACTAAGCTAAGTTTTCTCTTATTTTCAGTGACGAACGTCAATGCTGCTGCTTCCTACCTTAGCAACATTGAGAACCTCAATGGAGCAAACTTCCCGGACTGGAAGGGAAAGGTCACCACATGCTTGGCATGGAATGATCTGGATGTGGCACTAAGGGAGGAGAGGCCTGCTGCTCCTGCTGCTGATCAGGCCCCTTCTCCTGCTTTTGAGAAGTGGGAAAAGTCCAACCGCATGGCTCTCATGGTTATGAGTGGCACTATCAGCCCCGGCATCAAGGGTGCCATCCCTACTAAAAATTCAGAGGGGGTTGACTACACTGCCAAGGAATTCCTCGCTAAGATTGAGGAGAACTTTAAGAGCTCCTCTAAGACCTATGCTAGTACACTCATCATGAAATTAGTGTCCTCTCAGTACACTGGACAGACTGGCATAAGGGAGCACATCCTTGGTATGTGTGACATGGCTCACAGGCTTAAGGAGATGAAGATGGAGATCTCTGACGGTTTTCTTGTTCATTTCATCATGACGTCCTTGCCATCTACATTTAACGCCTTCAAAATCAACTACAACACCAACAAGACCGTGTGGTCCATCAGTCAATTAATCAGCTATTGTGTTGAAGAAGAAGAGCGCATCAAGACTGAGAAGATGAAAGATGTTGTGAACATGGTTGGCAACCTTAGTCTTAACTCCACTCCTAAGAATCAGAATGAGGCTAGCAGCAGCAAGCAAGGTCAGAAGAAGCATAAGAACAAAGGGAACAAGAACTTTGCTCTCAAGAAGAACAACAACAAGTTCAAGAGCCACCAGTCTCAGTCTAAGGGTGGCAAGTCCTGCTCCTTCTGCGCCTCGCCTAACCACCTTCAGAAAGCTTGTCCAGGCTTTAAGGAATGGTTGAAGCAACAAGGTAATATTAAGTTTGATGTTGTTTCTTTCATTGATGAGTTATTCTTAGCAGATTTTTCCCCTAATACTTGGTGGATTGACTCAGGTGCCACCGTGCACATTTCTAATTCATTACAGGTATTCCGTTCGATCCGAACTATAAGAAGGGGGGAGCGAAACCTAAGAGTGGCTAATGGGACGGCCGTTGAAGTTGAAGGCGTTGGAAGCTTCGACTTAGAGTTGCCAGGATGCTTCCAGCTTCGTTTAGATGATGTCCTTTATGTCCCTAGTTTAAAGAGAAATTTAATTTCAGTTTCAGCATTAGATGATTCAGGACATGTGTGTGAGTTTGGCAACAAACAATGTGTGATCAAGTTTAATGAGATTAATGTCGGTCTTGCTACTCGGCAAGGCATGCTTTATATGCTCTCTCTTAATGATTCTGTGATGAATGTTACTTCACTTAAGCGTAAGCGTGATAATGAGACCTCTTCGAATTTGTGGCATTGTCGCCTTGGCCACATTTCGAGGGGGAGAATTGAGCGTCTCATTAAGGACGAAATAATTGAGAAATTAGACTTCTCCAATTTAGAGCAGTGCATCGACTGCATCAAGGGAAAATATGCTAAGACAATTAAGAAAGGAGCTACCAGGAGTACGGGCGTGTTAGAAATAATTCACACAGACATCTGTGGCCCTCTCTCGGTGACTTCGGTTGATGGCTATGATTCTTTTATCACCTTCACCGATGATTATTCCCGCTATGGACATATCTACCCCATAAGAAAGCGTTCCGATGCGCTAGAGATATTTAAGATATATAGACAGGAAGTTGAGAAACAGCACAACACCTCCATTAAGATTGTGCGGTCAGACAGGGGTGGAGAATACTACGGGAAACATGCTCAATATGGTCAAATTAAGGGACCGTTTGCTAAGTATTTAGAAGAAAATGGCATTAGAGCGCAATACTCCATGCCAGGGGAACCACAGCAAAATGGAGTGGCTGAGCGGCGTAATCGCACATTAATGGATATGGTAAGAAGCATGCTCAGTCATTCTAGTTTACCTGTTGAGCTGTGGATGGAAGCATTAAAGACAGCTGCCCACATACTTAATCGGGTTCCATCTAAGTCAGTTCCCAAGACACCTTTCGAGCTGTGGAATGGGAGGAAACCGTCACTTAATTATTTAAGAGTATGGGGCTGTCCCGCTGAGGCTAAGCTATTTGATCCTCAGCAAAAGAAATTAGATTCTAAGACAGTGAGTTGTCACTTTATTGGATATCCTGATAAATCAAAAGGATACCGTTTCTACTGTCCCGGTCGCTACGCTAAGTTTGTTGAGACCAGACAGGCGGTGTTTCTTGAAAACTCAGATATTGGTGGTAATTTCCCGAAAAGGGACATAAGTTTAGAAGAACTGCGGGTTGAGCTTTCCGATCCGGATTTTCAATCACCCACGCCGGTGTTTCAGTTCGTACCGCCAGTTATTCCCCAGATAAGCAACACAGTGGCACCCACTGTAACTCAGGCGCCATCAGTTCAGGCGCCAGAGATGCAAGCGCCAGTAGTTGAGGCCCCGGCGCCAGACGTTGGGCACCAGGCGCCAGCAATAGAGGTACAGGCGCAAGCTGCACCATTAGTACAACCTCAACCTGTCCCTGAACCTGCTGTGAATGAACCAGAAGTAAGAAGGTCAAGCAGGCAAAGGAGACCGACTATTCCTGACATTTATGAGACATACTTGAGTGAAGACTTGTATGATGTCGGAAAGATTAATGACCCTGCCAACTTTAAGGAGGCAGTTCAGAATGAGAATTCCACTAAATGGATCGAAGCCATGGAAGAAGAGCTTAAGTCTATGAGTTCTAATCAAGTATGGGACTTAGTAGAAATTCCTGATGGAGTCAAACCAGTAGGCTGTAAGTGGGTCTACAAGACGAAACGTGACTCTAAAGGGAAGGTCGAAAGGTTCAAAGCAAGGCTCGTTGCTAAAGGGTTTACACAGAAGGAAGGGGTCGATTATAATGAAACCTTCTCTCCTGTGTCTACTAAAGATTCTCTCAGAATAATCATGGCAATTGTGGCTCATTTTGATATGGAGCTGCACCAGATGGATGTTAAGACTGCGTTCCTCAATGGAAATTTAGATGAGACTATTTACATGGTTCAGCTGGAAGGCTTTACCATTAAGGGTAAGGAACATATGGGATGCAGATTAAGGAAATCCATTTATGGCCTTAAGCAAGCGGCCAGGATGTGGAACTTTAAGTTTGATGAAGTAATTAAGAGATTTGGATTTAAGAGCAATGATGTGGATCCTTGTATCTATATCAAATCCAAGGGTGGAAAATTAATAATCCTAGTGTTGTATGTTGATGACATACTATTAGCCTGCAACGATAAGAACATGTTGCATGAGACTAAGAACTTCTTGTCATCTCATTTTGACATGAAGGATCTAGGTGAAGCCTCGTATGTACTTGGCATTGAGATACACCGAGATAGAGCCAAAGGAATACTAGGGTTATCTCAGAAAGCATATATTGAGAAAATGCTTAAGAGATATAAGATGGATAAGTGTAATACATCTCCTGTCCCATTTCAAAAGGGCGATAAGCTTCATAAAGGTCAGTGCCCTAAGAATGATTTAGAAAGGAAAAGAATGGAGAGCGTTCCCTATGCATCAGCTATTGGTAGCTTGATGTATGCTCAGGTCTGTACGCGTCCAGACTTAGCATTTGCAACCGGAGTTTTTAGTAGATATCAGTCTAACCCAGGATGGGCTCACTGGGTGGCTGTTAAGAAGGCATTAAGATATTGCCAAGGCACTAAGGATTACATGCTCACATACAAGAGGACAGACGACCTTCAGGTCGAATGTTACACGGATGCCGACTTCGCTGGTGATAAAGATGAGTTAAGATCCACTTCTGGATACGTTTATATGCTAGCGGGGGGAGCTGTCTCATGGAAGAGTGCTAAGCAAACTGTAACTGCTGCATCCACGATGCAAGCTGAGTTCGTGTCATGTTATGATGCCTCGGGACAGGCAAATTGGCTTAAGAATTTTATTCCGGGATTAAAAATTGTTGATAGTATCTCGAGCCCTATCACAATGCACTGCGACAATCAAGCCGCAGTTTTCTTTTGCGCTAACGAGAAATTGAGTAGTGCTTCTAAGCACATCGATCTCAAGTATCTTATCGTGAAAGAAAGAAACCGGGACCGCGTAATTGATATTAAGCATATAAGTACTGAGTTAAATATTGCGGATCCGCTTACGAAAGGTTTACCACCACACCTCTTTGAGAGACATGTCCTTTATATGGGTCTGGTGGATAGCTTCGATAAGGTCCTGGTTTAAGGGCCGTTATCTTCCCCAAATAAGAGTAAGAGTCCTGACAAGGTTTTCTAGTGGAGGCTATGGGTAATGCTGTCCCAGTGCGCCGTGGGCTGCTGTCGACGCATTGGTCTAGTACTTGCTGGTTTACTAAGGAGGGATTTAAGTTTAAGTTAAGAGTAAGTTTTAAGTTTAGTTGTTGACCCTTTGGTCAAGGGGGAGAATGTTAGTTTTCCTTTTGTGTTGACCTGCGGGACAACAATTCTGTTATTAGAGAGATAAACACAGAAAGAAATAAAACAGAATAACAAATAAAAGGGAAGCAAATCAGGGGTCGTTTCTGCCTTGATCGGGAGGCAAAATCGATCTGTTTCCATCTAGGACTCGGCCCCGGGCCTACAGAGCGAACCTATAAGTAGAGGGGTACCCCCAGGTTTCCCTTACGTCATCTTTCCACCCTACCGATCACCTAATCGCTCTGGAAGGTCTGGAAGCCCGAGTTCGTCTTCCCCGTGGGCAGTCCCGCTACCGCCCAGAGGGGAATCGCCAGAAGACGCTCAAGGAGAAGCTGCGCTACATCCCTGAGCGTGATCAAGCCCTCGCAGTCACCTCTGCGCTACCAGCCGCCATGGACACTACAGCTGCTGGTAATTAACCGAACCTAACCCTAATTCCGCATTAGATTAGTTGCTAGTTATGATCTGTTTTGACTAGATGATCCTGTTAGCACTAAGTACTGTTTTCGATCTAGATTAATTAGATCTAACATCCGTCGCCACCAGCGCCGCCGCCAGGGCGCCGAGGGCGCAGACCAGGCACCGCAGCGCCACCTCCGCCACCCTCACCTTCCTTTCGGCCACCGCGCTGCCGCCGCCGCCGACCATGGCCTCACCTGGTATCCCGACCCGTGCAGTGACGTACGAAGAATGAGCCGGTGAAACAGGAGGAACAGAGAGGTTTGGATTCTTCAGAGCAGAGCAGCAGAGTTGAGGGAGGTTCGAGCACAGGAGCGTAGTGAGGTCTGGCTCCGTCCACATCCATGGCCATTTTTAAAGCGGGAAAGCTTCCACCACTACAGCCTGCTAGCTAGTGGAATTGAGTGTGGTGTGGGATCCTTTGTGGCGGTCTGCGCCATTATTATTGCCGCCATCAACGGAGCTCTTTCCCAACGATCGATCGAAAGGATAACGGTGGACGTGTGCACGCCAAGGCCTGCTTTTTGGGAGCACACAGTTAAATTAGTGTAGTACTGTACTAGCAGTAACGAACACGGCTCGTCACTCACTCACAAACGCATCATCAGTTCCTGTCCGGGAGAACGACATGAGCTATGCGACGTATCTGGATTCTGGAAGACGACGTTTCTGATCGAAGCCATCACTGTAAGGAATTTAGGGTCCGTGTGTAGCACGCGATTTAAGGTTCCATCAATGTCTTGGGCCTCGGAGTTCTGAAACGGATCGAGCGAGAGGAGGGGGTCACGGGCAGGGCGTCGTCTTCCTCTTCCTCGTCGTAGCGTAGCGGCTAGGATATATTAGCTTGGGCACAACACGTCTCGATCCGCTTGGACACGTCGCGTTCACGCGCTCTCTCGGTCACTAGATGATTGCTTTCTTTTTGTGGCGTATGGAAGAGGGCGCTGCTTCTTCCTGGGTCCGCAGGACACCAAGGAGATCGATGCACATGTACGTTGTTGCTGTTGTTATACGTGTCAATATGCACAGCTACTCCTACCATGGATCGATGGAAGCTTCCATCGATCGATGCTGGATGCGTGTGTGGCACTAGTTCAGCAGCTTAAAGTCCATCACCCAGCGATGATCTTGTCCTCTCTTAGCATGATTACCGAAGAAAGAAAAAAATGAGGCAACATTGAACGAAAGGTCCAGAAAGAGGGACATGAGTGACGCACCGAGGCGCACACTTCCATCGTGCTGGTTCCACATTTGCAAAAGCCATGAGCGTGGCAATGATGCTACTCCATAAGACAGCTGTGCAATATAAGACTCTCTTCACATGTTCACATTTGCAGGACGCGACACATGGGAGCTGCTACTCGCTCTAGCTTAGTGTTCTCGTACCGACCATTTCCCAGAGGACCATCTTCGCACCAGCCGTCCCGAGCCTGAGCTTTATTCTTATCTTCTGTACTGCTGTCTCTGAACTCTGGACCATGCGGCCGTGCCGCCATTAGTCCATCGCAACGTTCATACCTTGCCGACGCAGCTTTATGGCCAGGTCCATTCATCCTGTTGGACCTTGTCATCATCGAGTGGGATCTATAAGCAGCATCAAACAAGATTGGGCATCGCAAGGTATGTTCGGCAAAGTAAATTGTATAGAACCAACACTGTTTGCTTCCACTTTTCCTTATCAGCAGAATTTGGTTTTAACAGGAGTAAATCATACTATTGTCATATGCAACAACCGAGTTAACTTGTGTAGCCTACTATGGCAAATAAGCACCAACAGACATTATAACTGAAAGGGATTCAATTTTCCCCAGACACTACATTATACATCTGCTAATACTTTACACTGAAGAGATCAGCACGACAACATATACTGAGCAGCACTGTTTTGCAGCGCTCTTTGTCTCTGAGATTAGTGCCCCTCGGACTTCGGCTGCATGCTGCGGACGTTCTTCAGGAGGTCCTGGATCTTGGACAGCATCATCGTCTGTGCTGGATCTCCCGCGCCACTGCTGCTCGCCTGTGGGGGCCTCTGGTTCTCCTGCAGCTTGATCTTCTCAAAGAGGAACTGCTTCTCTGCCTCCGCTTCCTCCAGGCGCCGCTTGAGGTACATGCTGGCGTAGTCCTGCTCGGCCCTCTCGGACTTGGCGAGGGCGATGCTCTGGAGCCGCTCCGCCTCCTGCCGGGCCTCGCTTGCCTTGAGCTGGAACATCTCAACCTCGGCCAGCTTCAGCCGGATGATGCTCTCGAGCTCCTCCACCTGCTGCCTCTTGCGCAGCTGCTCGGCCTTGAGCTCCTGTGCTTCCCTGACCTTCTCCTCCATCTCCCTCTCACAGGCCTCCACAGCAAGCCGAGCCTTTTTGTACAGCCGCATTTTCTCTTCGGCGACAAGCTCCATCTTCCGTACAGCTTCTTGGACTACCTCAGCAATGCGATTACAGGCCTCCTGGGGTGTGATCAGGCGCCCTGAGTCTTCATTTTCGGAGTTCTTTGGAGAATCCATCTCAAGCTCTGTGTGCATATATGCATAGAACAACACCAATCAATCAATTCTTAGCAAGGAACCAAAATTGCAAAGGCCAACAACTGGCGCAAAGAGTAGTCAGAATAACAAGCTAATCGTAGAATAAAATTAGAACAGCATGATAACAGAGCCTATCCCATACTTATGTCAACTCCAGCTACCCAAATTATACGTGTTACAAAATGAGGACCCAGGCCAAAAGTTATGGACTTGTATTAGATGAAAACAAAAATTTATGAACCTTTGGTTGCAATCGATTTTATATGTTGGGCATATCTGGTAGATTTCGTATGGGACAAAAGCAGTATTGTCAAAGGTGACTAGGGGTGGGGGAGTCCCCTTCCCAAATACGGGAATAAAGGATTGTGGGTCTCATAACAATTCATGGAAACTATATTCCAAGGAGCCTATCAAGCAGAAACTTCTTAGGAGACTAATATCAAACATAACTTCGATTTCAATATCTAAAGCTTTCCAACTTATCAAGTGCTGGTAGCAAAATCCACTCCCTCAGTTTTTTTTTTTTCTTATCGATGATGTTAGGACTAGAAGTTTAGTTCATTATTGAGCTGAAAATGTTGTCCCAACGTAGTATGAACCGCTTTAAAAACAAGAATGGTCGATGCAGCACTGATCTCGATCAGTCATTTAAACGTTTATACCAATACATCACAAAAGTTAGTTTAGTGATTGCCTCACAAAAAAAGGTACTGACAGCATCAAAATGGAAGAATTTCGGGATGCAACATTACAGGTTCTTCCTGTTGCCATTCAATCACAAGATAATATGTTGCGGATACTTGTCTTAGATCATCAATGGCACAAATCAAATTTTAATCACTACTGATATATCTCCAATCTATTGAAAATCAGCAGATTTACAGCACATTTTAAGAAAGTAATATGGAAAGAAATACAGACTCAAGACAGAGAAATGTTTCAGTAATTGTTGTTCAGAGGAATAGCAATAGATTGAAGGACATACAAGTTGTTGGATAGTGTAACTATTAACTAATCCAATTTAATAGACGAACAATAAACAGGGGGAGCACAAGCATTCAGATAATATATGAGAATAATGCAGGCACAAGACACTTTAAAAGTGGCACAACAATACTACGAGAAAGTACGATGAACTAGAGCAGAGTCAGAAATGAGCAATTAGGAAGCAAACCAAGCAGAAGTTTCTTATAAGACCAATATCATCTTCGACTTCAATATCTAAAGTCTTCCACTTTTTAAGGTGCTGGTAGCAAAATCTACTGCCTCTGTTTTTTTGTTAATTATTGATGACGCTTGGACAACAAGTGTTCATTTTTAAGCTGAAAATGTAGTCCTAAAGTAGTAAGGACCGCTTTAGAAAAACAAGAATGGTCGATGCAGCATTGATCTCGATCAGTCATTTAAACGTTTGTACCCATACATCACAATAGTTAGTTTAGTGATTGCCTAAAAAAAAGGTACTGACAGCATCAAAATGGAAGAATTTTCGGAATGCAACATTACAGGTTCTTCCTGTTGCCATTCAATCACTGCAAATACACGTCTTACATCATCAATGGCACAAATCAAATTCTACATCTCTTACATCATCAATGGCACAAATCAAATTTTAATCACTACTGATCGCTCTCCAAGCTACTGAAAATCAGCATATTTACAGCACATTTTAAGAGAGTAATATGGACAGAAATACAGAATCAATACAGAGAAAAGTTGCAGTAATCGTTGCTCAGAGGAATAGCAATATATGATTGAAGGAACATATATGTTGTTGGATTGTGAGAGTAATCCAATTTAATAGCCTAACAATAGACTGGGGGAGCACAAGCATTCAGATAATACATGATAATAAAACATGCACAAGACACTAAAAAGTAGCACAACAGTACTATGAGAAAGTAAGACAATCAAGCAGAGTCAGAAAATGAGCAATTAGATAGTGGAACAAACAGAAGCAACCTACGAAGCTAACAGGTCATATGGATGTTTCAGTTAAGGAAAATAGACAGACCTTGGAGCGCTTGTAGTATCATCCTAGGATTGATGGAATCAGCAGGAGTGTTCCTCAACCTTTCAATCAGTTCTGCACATTTCCTGTACAACACCCTCCCTTTTGAGTCCTCACTTAAACGGAAAATCTTACAAACAAACTCGAGCTCCCGTAACAGGGCATCCCTATCCCAACCAGGAGCGCATTGTTGGAAGACATCCTTAACCCAACCCAGCAACTCTGAGGTCCTCTGGCAAGCCCGGCACCTAAAGAGCATCTCAGCACGGCCAGTGCTGCTCTTCACCGACTGCCCCATTCCGATCTGACCATTCTGAATTGCACAATCTGTATGGGTCCAATGAGAGCAGAAATCACACCCAATCCAGCGGCACGTATTGACCTCGAAATCAAACTTGTTGCAGATGACACACATGCAGAGGTTGCAAAATCCATGCCTGTTAGCACATATATTGCACCTGCACTCCTCAGCAGGGAGGGCACTCTGGCAAGCAATGTTCCGGCACCTCCTAAACAAGAATATCTCCACTAGTCGGCTCGGGGGAATGGAAACGCTGGGGTGCAAAAAGGCCTGAATCCCAGTCTTGATCGCAACAAGGATCTCCAACTGCACCTGGTGCGCCATTGAAAGCATGGTTGGCGTCAAATCAACCCTGTCCTGGACATGCTTCTGCAGGTACAAGAACTCTTCAACATGGTGGGGACCCCCACTGCCCTCCAGAATCGACTTGAGCTCATTCTTGATCTCGTCCAAGTGCTCCTCAGGCAAAATCTTCATCTTCTCAGCAACCAAGTCAACCCGCTCCCGAGCAACCTCCCTTAGCAGCATAGCACCGACTCGAGAGGGTCCCCTGACAACCTGCAGCTTGGAGACACCATTCACCACCTCCTTATCCTTCTCCACCTTACTCGGACCACCCGCGGCGCCGCCTCCACCGTTGCTCTGGTTCGGCTCCGCAGGCCAGGTGTCCCTGGAACTCGCGCTCTCGGTGGCGGAGTCGTGCCCCGGGTCGGAGTTCGAGCCGGGCTCCTGCATGTCCGGCGAGCCCACCTGCTCCGACGAGGCCAGCGAGAGCGAGGTCTGCAGCCCCGACGGCCGCGGGCCGTGCCTAGGCGGCAGCATCCCCTGCGGCGACGGCTGCTGCGGGTGGAAATTCGCGCCGGAAGACGTCCCCATCTTTCACAGAACCTAAGCTGCAACCTGCAAGAAAACAAGAGCTGTTTCACTTTTAGTAGTATTACGACAAGGCTGACTAATCAGGTTGCTGTTTAACTCATCATCGTGGGACAAAAGCATCTCTGTCCTAACGAAAACAGTAAGACAGGGTACTATAAATCAGATCCAAACCAAAATGCTAAGGAACATCAAGCAACAAAATTCCTCCTCCAAGCCAACCGGTCACAAATCGAACCTATAATTCTCCAGGGTCCCTTAGACCCTTGATGCCCTCGATTTCTCCTGGAACGAACACAGAGAGTACTATCCCCGACATAACCATTTCCAACCGAATCACCAACTCGACCGCAGCGTCGCATCCTCCTACTCCTACGTCAAAACTAAAACCGCACGGAACCGACGAGAAGCCGGTTCCTGCGCAGATCGAAACCCGCCGCCGCCGAATCGACTAACCCAAGCCCCAGCTCCACGTTCGAACGAGCACAGAACACCGCTAGCTACCTACCGCACGGGACGGCCGGCCTAACGGTTTGGAGCCGAGCCGAAGGGTCAAGGCGCTCACCTGGGCGCGGACGGGAGGACCGGTCCGGCGGCGCAGCGTCAGCGGAGGACCGGCGGCCGCGAGCTCGCTGGTTGCCGCCGCCGCGTTTGACCGGCGCGGGCGGCGAGGTCCCCGGACCGAATTTCCTCTCTCCGCGCTGTGGTTCCTCTCTTTTTCTTCAGAAAGAAAAATGGTTTTCTTTTTCTCGCGAGAAATGGGAGTGGGAGTCCAACCGAGACGGACCAAAGAAGGCGGCGGCGGGGGCGACCGGGTGTCGCCGGTGGCGACGTGGGGAGGAGGACCGGTTTGACCGGTGGGCCACGCGGGGAGTGGGCGGCCAGCGGTGGGTGGAACCCCCACAGCGCAGGTGGGTTGACCAGGGATGGAGCACGACCATTTTCTTTCTTTTTTATACCGTTGTAAAAGCCGAAAAAATGTTTGTATATTGATACAATAATAAAATTGGTATTTCCTGCAGCACATTTGATGCTGTAAAAAACAGTTATAACCTAGCACATTTCAGATTAGGCACGATACCAAACCAGAATAAAACATACTCCCTCTGTTTCAATTTATAAGCAGTTCTAGCTTTGTATCAGATTCTTTGAACATTCTCTGAACCTGGACAAGCATATGTCTAGATTCAGAGAATGTTCAATAAACCCGGACATCTAAAAACATAGTCAGAACCGCTTATAAATTAAAACAAAAGGAGTATTCATCTTTATTTTTATTTTTATTTTTTGCGAATGGGATATTCAGCTTCATTGAGGCCCATGGCCCAGGGTTGCTCTCCCATGTGTGTTTGTAGCAACGGAAGAATGAACCTTGAGCAAAAGGTGCTCCGGTGAGGTGCTGGCGATTGTTCCTAGTTGGTTTCCTTCGTGGGTGTCAGCGTTATGCCGTTTGCTTTCCCCATCGGCTTCCTCTCCGGTGGGTGTTTTCTCCCTTTTTCTTGTTTCTTTTTCTTGCTGCTCTGATCCAGGTACAATGGCGAGAAGGTGCTCGCTTGCAGGATGCTGTACCTGAGCTTCTTCTTGGATGCTTCGATTCCCATACTTGGGTTGACCGCCATCTGCTGCTGGTCCCTGTAATTTGTGGAATCGATTTTCGGTCAAGCCCGTGTTGCTTAATCAAGATCTACGGCTTCGACCTCCTTTACTTCTGGTGCTCTGCTTGAGGCGGCCGCCGGGAGGACCGCCGGCGTGCCAATCAGCTGGCACAATGAAGCCTTCTTCCCAACTGCCTCACGGTGGATTTGCGGCGGTCAACTGCCCTCACCGTCTGGTCTTGATGCAGTTGGAGGCGTCCTTGCTGGAGGTGTTGGCTATGGAGCCCGATGCGTTCTTCTTCTCGCTGGAGCTTCTGCGGCGGCTGCAAGCTTTGCATTCATGCCGGCGTGCTTCTTTGCTCAAGGACTTGCGTGTTATTTTTATTTCTTTTTATGTCCTTTTTGTCTTGCTCAAGGGTCTATGTATTATTCAATACTCTTGTAAGGACCTTTGTGCAAAAGTGTCTCCTGTACCTCTGACATAGCGGTAATAAGATGCTTCTAGCCCCTTGTGGGCGTGTTCCTCCAAAAAAAAAACCTTGAGCAAAAGCATGTAGCCTAATGGGTTACAAGGGCTTCAGTAGCGCATCAGGTTCTGACTCTCAACGAGAGCAAAATTTATAAGATTTAACGGCGTTGTGCTTCCAACGGTAGATGTTGTGACCGTCGACAGCGACACATTAGTGGTAATTTCGTCAATCTCGAAGATTTGCCGGCTCACTTTTCGAAAATGCTTATAGTGATAGAATTTTGCGTATGTACGTTTATAAAGATGAGTGTGTGTGCGCATTGTGAGTGTCTGAGTAACTGAGTTATGTTGTGTACTTAGGTTGACTAAATTATTTAGCACAATGTCTAACCTTCAAATCCAAGAAACACCATCGATAAGGAGTACAATAAAAAAACAACATCCATGCAACTCTATTCAACTAAAATGACCATATCCTCCGAGCCCTCATTTATAATATTTTTCATCCAAAATACTCTTGTGCAATGACTCTGTGACCGCTGCAGGAATGAAAAGCCTAACATTCACTCTCCTCTCATCCGTCAGGTTCCAGTTTAAGGACGTCTTTGCATTGCTGTGCCTGCCATAGCAGTATGTTTTTCATTAAGATATATCACTATAAAATGAGTAATATCAACCTCAAACCCCAAGGGGGCATCCGCCCCCCTCCCCCCTCCAAGAAAAAGTTTGGTTTATATAACCATCCTATCTATTGAAATATCCATTTTCGGTAAACGAAACACCTATTGTAACTTTTTTTTAACCTCTCAAATCTGAGTACAAATGTAGTATCCGTTCGTGTGTATACAACTGATGCTCTTGAAACGCACCCGTACACACTCGACGAACCTAGACCTATACACAGCTTAAAGAACGTGTCCATCGAGAAGTCATCCGGATCAACATGATCCTGATGTGCGGCGAGGGACGCCGCTGTCCCTTTATGTCTCCAAGCGTGAGAGAGGTATCTGGAAGAAAAACTAGAAACTCCGAGAGAAAAATCTCGAAGCATCCCTAAAACCGGCGAAGCTACCCGATCCCGATGCCGCTCGCCGGCAGCGCACGCCGGAATCAAACACCATCCATCATCCTCCTTCGCCGACAACTTGCAAAAGGAGGACGAAGCAGAATAGTCCACAACAGTCGGCGTTGCCGTCACCAAGATACCGCCGTCGACTTCGCCAACAGGAACAAAAGCAGCCGAGCGCCGCCATCATGCACAAAAGTCCTCGCCACCATTGGCCGCGCTGGATCGAGCATGAACACCGGGCCACGCCTCGCCGGTTCAAACGCCAGCACCGGATCGACCGACCTCCGCTTCAGGCCGCGCCTCCCCGGATCAAGCTCCAACGCCGGGTGGCCGCACCACGCCGGCCGACCACCGCGCCAGGCCGCGCTGCCTCGGTCAAACGCCGCGCCGGGTCGGGAGTCGCGCCAGGCCGCGCCGCTCCCCCCAAACTAAGAGCATCCGACCACCAGCGCCGCAACGGAGGACCAAAAGCTTCACCAATCCGACGAAACTAGTTTGGCGGCCCGCGCATTTGCGCGGCTAGTATTAGCAATCTAACTATATTAGAAGCCCTTTGGAACAAATGAATTATTGAAGAAAATCGTACATGTGCCCTTTGAATTGTAGGATTGTTCCATAGGAATTTTGGAGAATAGGAAAGTTTTATCCATATTCTGGAGTAATTTTTAGCATGCTCTAATCTCATGTTTATAATTCCTTTGAGATTCCCAATGTTCTCTCTTTCTCTCTCCTACCTTCACTTAATTAATAAATAAAAAATTCTTGTGTTTTTTATCCTGTGAATCATCCAAACACCTCATGCAAGAAATCCCTACATTTTAGTATTTCATATAGGACACAATAAGATGTGCAACTTCAGTCCCTCATTTTTTTCTTCCTATGTTTTGAGAATCCTATGTTCCAAAGAGAACCTTATTGTATTATACTGAATTCCTCATTAATTTTTTGATGCCTTATCATCGTAATTTTTTACTATATACAATGTTTGGCTATTATCGAGAATCTAAATATAGTTACGTTATATTCAACAATCTAACGATAGTCATGTCATAATCTTGGATGCGTCATTAAATGTTTATATCCTGCCCTGCATATATTATTTGGCTCAACACATGCACAGGTTCGCCCGTGTGAGGATTTAATTAACCATAATATATATCCTTCGTCTTCTCGTCTTCCACCTGCTGTCAAGCACGGACTGTTCCAGCAACAAAATATGCACATCACACCTTCCAGTGTGTCACTCCAAAGCTAGACGGTTCTCATTTGCATCGGACTTGCGGTCATATTGGTGCTGATGGCCTGTTCTTCCCGATTTATTGCGTTGAAACTTTGATGGTGTGGTGCGTGTGCACTAATCGACCGTGCACGCTAGGGCCAGCCTTCGAGAAAATTTTGATGACCATTGGCAGCAATGACTTCGCGACACTTCAACACTATCGATGGCTTCATTAGTTTGGTGCATGCTTTGGAGCTTTTTAACTCCGGCGAGAAAGCTCTCTGTGTGTACTCTCCTCCCATCTGAATTTTCACCGTACATAAACGGTGGCCGCGCGCTTTGCCGCGACTGCTCGTCGATAGCACCTTCCAGCCTTCGCAGGATTCCATGCATGCATGGATCAGCTTCAATCTCGCCGGTGGCTGTTCACCACCAGCTCATGGCCCATTCAACTTTATCAGACTTGCGTTATTTTTCTGAACTCTTTGTTTGTTTCTGGATTAGACGTAGGTGATGAGAGAAGATTAGCGGAGCGAATGAGCCTAAGCCGCCGGTATTTTAGGCTATTCTTTTGTATTGAGCCCGATGGGTAAGTTTCAAAAAAACTAAGGGTATTTTAGGTAAAGTTTTTTAATGGCAGTGGTGGGTAATTTTATCTTTTTATTTTCTCCGATTAACGTAAGAATTGCTAGACTTTGAGAGCGAACGTGGTGGCTCTGTTTGTTGGTCAATTATATATATATAATAGATCCTGAACGACCTCGCCGGTAGGGAAGAACCCATTCCCATGGATGAACCCCTTCATGGGAGACCTTATTTAGCGCCTAGACCTAACCTAAGCCTAAAACTGTACAACACGCGACGAGGTCGCTGGAGAGGAGGGGGAAGCGAGCAGATGGACGCCGGGCCGAGAGTTTTGGCCCTGTTCGGCACGGCTGGAGTGGCTGGCGTTGGTGGCTGGCGCTGGTGACCGTTAGACACATGGTCACTGTAGCACCAGCGAGTTCCAGCCGCCAGCCCAGCTAGAAACGATGAACCGAACAGGCTGTTTCTCTTTCGCCTGCTCTCGCCTGTAGCAAGGGAAAGGAAAAGAAGGAGCACACCTATTGTAACCTGCAAAAAAGGAAAGAAAAAATGGACCTATTGTGAAACGCGTCGTGTCAATTGCAGCTGGAAGCCGAGCTCGCGACGCCGAGCAGCAGCTTTTGGTGCCTCCTGGCCGCAACGTGTCGCTCGTCCACCGGCACGCTCGTCTGCAGCCCTGCCTCCCTCGCACTCAAGTCCGTGCTCCCGGTGCAGGTACGCCCGTCCGCGCAAAATGACAAAAGCCCGCGCGAGGGCGCCGCCGGCGCACCAACATCCGGTCCACGACGTCATTCCCCGGCCGCACTGAAGTGACGCAAAGTGAAAACCCCATTCCGCTCCCGTCCTCACCCTCCCCCAGCGGCAGTGGTTCCAGTCCAGTACTCCAATCAGCCTCCTTCCGCTGGAAGCTTCTCCTCTCCTCCTCCGCCTCCTCCGTACGCGGCCTCACGAGCGAGAGATCGGCGCGGCAGCGAGCCATGGCGCTGCCCTTCATCTACCTCACCCCCGCCGTCGCCGCCACCGGTAAGTCCGCGCTCCTCTGCTCCGGTTCTCCTCCGTCTCCCCTCTCCCGCTCGCGCGCGCCCCGCGGGCGGACCGGGCCGCATTGATTCTGACGGTGGTCGCCGTATGTGTGTGTGGGTGCAGGAGACGGCTCGCTCCTCCAGGCCGCCCTGGACGGCAACCTCCGCCGCCTCAAAGGTACGGCACCCGTCAATCCCCTGTAAAGTTTGGTCCTTTGGCATGCCTCCGGTGCCGAATCGCCCTATCTTGGTCTGGGCCCATGCGTGCCACCTAGAGGTACCATAGTGACGCTCACGCCATGTTCGAGCTTAAATCCAGCTGAACATTTTCCCTCATTCGACGGGAGAAGTAAAAGAAACTCTTTTGGTTGGTGATTTTTGCAATGCTGCATACATGTATCAGCTTCGTTGTTTCTTTGTAAGTTAATCTCCAAGTTCTTTCTTTTATTTCGATGGTGCTGTGCTGTATGCCCCTACCCTGATCTGATCATGCGTGATTGAGGTCCTGCATTCACAAGAGCTTCGGATTTGCACTTTTGCAGTGAATGTCAGATTTGTTCTGTTTCCTTTCCTACCAACTGCGAGACCTCACCACCGGTTCCTTTACCTTGACTGGTGTCGTTCATGGGTAACTGTTACAGTTACGAAGTCCTCTTAGATATGCATAAGAAGATGTGTTTTCAACCACTCAAAGCATAAATCTTTGCAACATGCATGTATCAGGAGTTAGTAAGGTTGTTATTTGTGTACCGTGCGTTACTTGATGGTTATTCGCTTGATTGAGGTCCTGCATTCACAAGAGCTACGGATTTGCAGTTAACGTCAGATTTGTTCTGTTTCCTTCCTACCAACTGTGAGACCGCACCACCGGTTCCTTTACCTTGACTGGTGTCGTTCATGGTAAACCGTTACAGCAACGATGTCCTCTTTGATTTGCATAAGAAAATGTGTTTTCAACCACTCAAAGCATAAATCTTTGCAACATGTAGCAGGCAGAATGAATGAATGATGTCGTGCCTGCTGTACCTTGATTTGTTCGTTTTGAGTTAGTAAGGTTGTTTGTTTGTGTACTGTGCGTTACTTGATGATTATTCGCCTGATGTATGGTGAAGAGCCTTGCTCGCCAGAGGACCGAGCAGCGATGGTCTTTCCTGTGTCTATTTTGGTGAAGGTGTATGTGTTTGCCCCTGATCCTGCGTTGAACTCCTGACTTCATGACGGCCTGCGGATAAGCAATGCGTTTCAAGTCATTTAGTTACTTAGCAATTGCCATATGCAGCATTAGTTCCTTTTATCTTAAACTAGTCCTTCATGCTGTAACCTTGTTCTTTGATTTGCATAAGAAAACTTGTTCTCAATGATGCTAAACATACAAGTCTTTTTGAACATGTTTCATGATGAATGTTGTATTTGTCGCATGTTGCTTTGTTCCCTTCAAATTAGTGCGGTGGTTGTTTCTGATTGTTTTGTTATGTTTTTTTTATCCACTTCCATGGTGCGATGATTTTCGGTGTTTGCTTTGTGCGAAGGTATCATAAAGAACCTTGGCATGGGACCAGCTGCTGTCCTTTCGGTTATCATAGATGGCTTTGGAGTTCTGCACTGCGCGGCAGCCCACGGCCATCTGGAGGTCTGCAAGTACCTGGTAGGGGAACTAGGGGGTGATCCGAATATGGCTGCTGGTGTAGAGCAATTTAAAGGTCCTTCTCTAACTCTTTACTTCTCCTGACCTCGAAAAATATTTTTACAAAAAACTCTTTACTTCTCCTGGCAACTGACCGCGCTCTGATATATATGCTGCCTTTCTATTATTTTCTTGCAGGTGTTACACCATTTATGTTCTCTGCTCAGTCGGGTGATGTTTGCACTGTGAAATATTTTCTTCATCATGGTGGTGATCCAATGAAAGCAGACGCAAAAGGACGCTCAGTTCTACACTATACTGTGTGCTCAGGTTCTTCCCCTGCCTGTGTTACTAAGTATTTTGTGTGAGTAGTTTCAGTTAAAAATCTAGTGATGTCATCTTTTATCTATCATGCAGTTTAGTTATTTGTCCTTTTGATGTATTACTGGCGAAGGATGGATATAAACATGCTTGTTCCACATTTAGGTCATGTAACTGGTTGTTCGTTATTATGTACTATGTTTATTCTGTTGCTCATGACTTGTGGACTCATCACATTTATCGCAGGAAGCTGTAAGGTAACAGAGTTCCTGCTTTCCGAAGGAATACCTGTCGACATAGACTGTGGCCATGGGACACCACTTGATCATGCTGCGGCCAATGATCAGGATAAGACACTGAAGATTTTGTTGGACCACAACGCAAATGTATACGTCCTCATTGTTTCTTCTTTTATTTTCTTCACTGGATTTTGAAATGAATAGATAGAAGGTAGTAGAACAGTAGAATCCATCAGTTCGTTACTTTGTCTTAGCTGCCATAGTTTTAAATTTCGTTTTTGTTGCTTACCCATCTACTGAGGTGAAATGTTAATGATGTGCTTTTAGCCAAACACTGTTGCCGGCAAAGTCGCCACTCCACTATTCAGCGCTTTTGTTATACGCTCGCTGAAATGCGTGAAGCTACTTCTTCAGGCCAGTACTTACTCTTTTTATTCTACCGCTTATCACTTTGCTTACTGAAACGTTCCATGTTAACCTTTTTGAACTTCTGTTACACAATCCTTTTCACAGGCTGGTGCCGATGTTCATTGCAAAGGTTCTTTGGCGTCTCCTCTATTGTTTGCTACAGGCCAGGGTGGTTATACAGACTTAATTCCTTTCTTGTTGAAGGCTGGGGCAGACCCAAATGTTCCAGATGATGTATGTTTCTTAATTCTTATTCCATATTTTCTAGATGTTCCCCTGATTCTGGCCCAGTAAACTCAGGTTATGATTATACTGAGTTTTATTCACTTCACTGATTATGTTTTTTTGAGGGCAAACTGTTTTAGCAATGAGTTCTTTGACTACAAACTCCGATTAAACACAGCCGATAGGGACGCTATTATTTTACCTTCTACTACTTTATATCAATCGATGGACACTAATGTTTTCTATTTGACTGATCTTGAGTTCGTCTCAAAAGAAAGTGTTTTGTTGCTGTGCAAATATATACTTCACAGTCAATGTAGCATGGTTGACCATATAGTCCGCACGCATCCTTAGCTAATAATTCTACTTGTGTGGATCCTTTCTAATTGAGGACTTAACCCTCACTCCCCGTGTTGAATATCATGAATTGTTGGTAGAATCTTAACTGCAGCGCACAATGTATTAGCACGAAATGCTACATATGTATGCACATTATAGGACATTTGGAGCATATGCCTGCTTATTTTTGTTTTCTATAAAAAAGCATACTGTTGCTTCCTTAAATCCTTAGTTGAAACATCCTGTTCACAATATCATCCAGATCCCTGTTTTTGTCACTTATTATTATAATTTTCTATATGAGTTGCTGATTGAAATTTTTCTCCCTCTATGTAGATGGGTTTTTTGCCAATAGAGCGTGCTGCGTTACGTGAATGCAGGGAAGAAATTAAAATGCTGCTGCCATTGACTTCGCCAATTCCAGATGTCCCGAACTGGAGTATTGATGGAGTAATCGCCTATACAAAGATTAAAAGTACAAACCCATTGGTATGTTAGCTTTTTCTGGACAAATATGCCATTGCCGTGGATTGCTGGAGTGCTCTTCCCATACATGAAATTGCTTGCATGGTATAGATAAACTGTATTCTTGTTCAACCGTAATGCATCGTTTTTAAATCAACTTGATATGATTCCCTCTTGAATTTCCTGTTGCTTGAGTTTGATCCCTTATTCAAAAGACTTTGACTTTCAGGTTTGTGGAGAAATAGAACCTTACATCAACAAAGAAACAAGTCACTATCAATTACATGCTGCACCTTATGTCAATTAGGCCCTGAAAATCAACCCAGAAGTTTAATTTATAGCAAAAGTTGAAAAATCCTGCAATGCTAAATGTATTTTCCTTTCTGGTTATAGATATTGGGTCTTTGTTGATGATGAAGACACGAGCTGTTTGATTTTCAGCAATTGAATTGTCACCATGTGCACTTGAGTTGCTGCATAAGCATTTAATAGAGTTGGACCTAGCTACTAATATATGGGAAATTTTGAAGATAAAGATTTTCTTTTGTTTTTAAGGAGAACAAGATGTTGAATTTTGTTCTCATTGAAATCATTATGTTATGCAATTCAAATACTTAATCTGCGTCATTACATGAAGCTTTCATTCTTTGTTAGGATGAAGAGGTCGTTGAGAAAAGATTATCCATATTTAAGTCACAGACAAATGATTTATTTAGGCAGAAGAAGTATGCCCAGGCATCAAACAATTATAGTTTGGTAAGTATTGGTTTTTATCTGTCATGGTTTAGAAGGAGAAAATATTTTCTTGCTTGCTAACTAGAATTTCTTTTCTAGTTTCCTTCGGTTAAAGAACCTGTTGTGGTTCGCTTAACTCAATAGTGGCGATGATTTCATCACGTTTCATGATGTTATGAGTAGATCTGATTATAGACAAACTGATATTGATATAAGCTTGAAGCCTTATCTAATTAAGAGTGCTATGAAATACACACTTTTAGCAGCATGGAGTTCAGGATTGCTCTTGCATACGATTGCAATGACATGACTTTAGTTTTTCTAATCATTTGGAAGAAAACTGGACCTTCCGACACAATGAAAAGTTTGTAGACATATTTCTATATATCTCTTGCAATCTGTGAAGTCCATGATCTGCATACACATTACTGGTAACATCCAATTGCCGTTTGTTAGTCTTGGGGAGTGTGATTGTATGACCTGTCGTATTCTATCATAGTTGCTACAGTGCAAACCAGATGCAAAGCTCTATTCAAACCGAAGCCTCTGTAAGCTGAAAATGGGCGACGGTAAAGGTGCCCTGTCGGATGCAACCCGGTGCAGGATGTTGCAGCCTGACTGGGCAAAAGCTTGCTACCGTCAGGCTGCAGCTCACATGCTACTCAAGGTGAGAGACACCTCTAATAAAGTTTGCCAATCTGTTCATAAACTTCACATTTAGCTGCGATTTGGTTAAGCCTCACGTATCCGCATGTGCTATGTCCAGGATTACAAGCAAGCTTACAACACGCTTCTGGATGCAGAGAAATTGGACCCTGGCAACGATGATATAAAAAGAGAACTACGGTAACCGCTTCATGTCTTCTTTTGAATGTCTTCCAAAAATGGCAAATAGTTGCACAGACCAGCAACACTAGTTCAGTGATTTCTTTTAATTATTTCTGTATGCTTTTCTATTGTCTGACCGGTCCGTGATAACGAATGGTTATTGACCTAATTTTCTTTTTCGCTCATTTGATTTTTGCAGGAAGGCTATGGAATTGATGAAGCTCTCTCCTGGGCAGTGAAGCATGACTGTCTGTCTGACTTCAGCTTGATGACTCCTAATGATAATGCTTAGGTAGAAGACTAGAGGTTAGGCTGTTTAGCAACATTCTGTGCTGTGTATGATGAACTGTAAGAAGATGCCGAAGACCTTTACTGAATGGAAGGTCTTATTCTGAAGAGCGTGCTCGGTTAGTTTTAGGTTTTAGGTAAGAACCTGTGCTAAAACATGGGAATTTGATTTTGACGTTCACGCAAGTCACGAGATAATTGGCACGGAACTTTGAACTTTTGGTGTGCAATTTGCCTGATCCTGTGCATGCTTTTTCAGCCGCACTTTGGTAAGTTAGGCAGCTAGCGCAGCGGGCCATTGTGTTCCGATCGAGTTGCAATGATTTGCATGTTCGAAGGACAGATTTGCTTAGTTTCCTCTTCCAAAATTGTATCCTGGATTCAAACAGGAACAACCTGCGCCAAAGCATGGCAATTGATTTTTTTTAACCTTGTCAGGGAAGACCCATAGAATGTTTGGCGTGTAATTTACCTGGTCCCTTGCTTTCTATTTTAACCTGTCTACCGATACAGGCGTACAGCGCTTCTCTTTCAGCATCTTTTCAGAGCTGCCACCTCTCGGTGCGCGACTAGTGGTGTTGTGTGGAGCCTTTTCTTACTGATGGTTGTTCTGTGGAAGGCTTCCTTTACCGATGATGCTAGTTTCTTCTTCGTTTTTGTTATTTTCCGTTGTCAATATATATTGGTTGATCGGGGTGTTTTGATTCTTTGCCAGTGCAACCAGGCCGAAGTCACACATCAATTATTTGTCGCCGGTATATATGCATGTAGTCCATCTCCCTTATCAGCCTTTTTTTTTTGGTTGTTTCCTCAATGAAATTTCAGCATCGTGCACTAGTTTAGCAGCTGGAGTTAATTTTGAAGTCTGCACGTTATTTTTCTTCTTTTTTTTTTTGCGAAAAGGGAATTTCTTTGATGTACATCTCATAGTTACAAAATTAGAATCCCACGTAACTCCAACTCCATTGATAGGACAAATGCAACATTAGAAGCCAATTCGGTAGGTAGGGGTTGCGAGTTGCAAATTAATCCGCAAATTAAGCCTGTCAAAATAATTTGTCTCGCGCGATCGGTCCATTTGGCTGGCCGTTGCTCACTTGCTCCTCATCACTCATCAGCTCTCCTCCGGTCCATGTCGTGCATGAAAAGTTTTGTACGCAATGCAACTCCGTACGTGATTGAATGAAGATTGAGGTCTTGAACCCAAGAATCGGTCATGGTCTCAAAAACATAAGGACGCCCCGCGCAAGCACATACGTAGGCTGGCGGAGGACAGTGGTACGTACCGCGTATACGGCGAGCTTCGGGACTGTATATATGTACGTATCTGGTTCCATATATCAGTCCCAATTAGGTGCTCACCTGTAGGAAGGCCTCGTCCTGAGAGCCCTTCATGAGCCATCCAATTTGCTAGACATGCATAGCAGCTGGAGCATCCGCGTTGCGAAACAAAGCATATATATATATATCGAAAATGATCTGGTGCAAAGGCCGGTAGTAACGCACGATATGCTCGCCGTCAGATCTGTGCTTCGCGATCCGCGCTAATGCTTCGAGGAGGCAAAGCAACATGCCGCGTTGCGATATGACAAACCTACGACCCTACTAATCATCATAGGTGCAAGTGTAGCACGCAGGGCTAGCAGTGATTTTTTATCAGTTGGCAAATGAATTTATGTGGCAACAGGTGGGCGCCAACGTGCAACATTGTTCCATGCCGCCAAGTTTATGCTGGATTGGCACATTGCGCGCAAACGGGCCGTCTCCGTTTTTTTTTTGAGGGCCCAATTCTTGTCACAACCGGGACGGCCGCGTTTGTTATAAATGCATCGAACAGGAGTCACGGCATCAGGTACTCAGGAATCAAGCGAGAAGCCACCAGTTTTGGGAAGTGGGGAAAAAAATAGGCAAAAGGGGCAACACACCAGGTAGCCATGTCGTACAAGGGCTCATCGTCGGGTAAGAAGAGGTCTGGCGCCGACGTCCGTTCCGACGGGTCGCGGCAGAAGAGCTTCCCGCCGGGATTCGACCCCGCGCAGATCGGGAGGCAGTTGTTGCACAGGCAACATCAGGCACCCATGTCGTACAATGGCGCATCGTCGGGGAAGGAGAGCGTTGGCGCTGGTGTCGTTTCCGTCGGGTCGCCGCAGAAGAACTTCCCTCCTGGATTCAAACCCGCGCAGTTCGGGTCAGCGCCGCTATCTGGAGGGACGGCGCCCATCGGAACTGTGAGTTTCTCAGATAGCTGTTTCGTTTTTTTGCAAGCCGGCACTAGACATGTGACTTTCGTGAATGATGGATCAGGGGACGATGGAGTTAGTTGTGCCCGTCAGGGAGCCTTCACTATTTGAAGGAAGCTTTCTCCGTTTGTTCCAGGGATCATTCGCCGAGCGTGTGGTTAGTTTTCTCGTTACCCCGTCGTACGGTTGCCCACTTCTTGCCGATCGTGTTCTTAGACTTCCTATCTCGTTCCCATGACTTGACCAATTTTTTTTGCACAGTCCGTCCCTGCCCGGTTCGCCCACAAGCTGGATACCCTGGCGGGGGAGATGTTCACCATCAGCGCCCCATCGCATGTCCTGTACGAGGTGTTGATGGAGCGCCGGGGCGACGAGCTCATCTTCACCGATGGTTGGGAGCGCGTCGCTGCAGGTGAAAAGATCGAGAAGCTAGACGTTGGATGTTTTTCCCGTTTTGGCAAATCCATGCTGAAGCTAGACATCTTCGACAAGATTGGCGAGCAGAAAACGCGGTTCGAACAATCTTGTTTCATTCGCCTGTTCCGCGGAGGTTTCTCTTCCGGCGTGGTGAGAGCACACCCCAACGCCTGGTTAAATGCTTTACCAGCCAGCGACACACAGAACGATGCTAACTTAATTTTAATTTGTCAAAACAGTCAATCCCAGGTAGCCACAAGCAGCAGTTCGCCGCTCATGTCGGAGAGCTCGCCACCATTGTTGGCCCAAGCGGCGCAGTGCATCGTGTCAGGATCTGCAGGGATGGGGACGATATCACGCTCCGCGGCGGCTGGGGACGGGTCGCCCGCGCTGAGCACATCGAGCTCATGGACGTCGGTTATTTCGTCAATATGGGCAGCCTTGTGCTCGACATGAAGTTGTACTCTCGATGGGGCACACAGAAGCCACCGGCAGAGCAACCGTACCCCGTTGTAGACGAAGGTGACACCCCGTTTCCTCCAGTGCAACGTCAGGAGGCTTGCATCGCGATGCTCTCGTCGCACTTACCTATCACACGACCGTCACTAGAAGTGGTCAACATGCACATGATTTTATAGTTCTAACTGCTGCAAAAGGCGCCCAACATCATTCAACATTGATTTCATTTTCCATTTTTCGCAGCGGACGCATGGGACTCTGTGTCATTCGAAGCGCATCCTCCGCAAATCCTGACCCCGTTCGTGGAGCACAGGATCCACTGTTGCTGGATAAACTCATCGAAGACCTTCAAATTGTACGCGGCAAGGCTGACGCGCGAGCAGGTTCAACACCACATGGTAAGCATAGTAAGACGGGGCAACCAGCATGATGCATTTGTTTCTTTTGGTTTGACACATGCACCATAGCCTGATAACCACCATAATTTTTTTGCAAGCAGTACTTTAGCTCGTCGTTCTCATCGTTGCTACCCGACGAGCCCGCCACGCTTTGTATGAGGTTCAGTGGCAGGGTTGCCCTGACGAGGGCCCTGATCACCAAGATGCACGGGCAATCACGAATCACGGACGGGTGGGCCGATTTCGTGAACGAGCATCACGTATCGCGCGGCGACATCTACGTGTTCAAGTTCTTCCGCGCCGGGAGCACGAAGAAGGATCTACGCGTTACAGTTTACAACGCGTGAAGCGTGCGATGCACGTCTGCAATAACAATGCATATTTATCTGTGTGCCCATGCCCAAGGGCATGTCTCATTTATTGTCAACGCCGCCATCATTTCGGGCAACAATCTGGGCCCTCGTGCAAATTTTAGACATGTGACCACCGCTCACATGTGATCTGTTTGTAACATGCACCCATCCCAAAGAATTGTTTGGCATCAACATGGCAAAATGTTTCATCCTGGCGACACGCCAGGTGCAGACCACCGTGACTCAACGTTGCTTGGCTGGATGGTATGCGCCCTTTTGTTGTTCAATGGTCACGCTGGCAAAAGTAGCGCGCGGTGGCAAATGCAATCACCCATATGGAGGCATATAATGACACCCCCATATCAATGCCTCGCAAAACCCCATATCAAATGCAATCCACAAGCGGCAGTTCGCCACACACAATGCCTCGCAGACCCGTCTGGAGCTCGCTGCTTGAAGAGCTCGCAACTGCATGCGGCTCAAGGTTGCGGTGCATCGTCGACCGTGTGCATATGGGCATCATGTGCAAGCCATGGTTGGTCGCTGCCCGCGGGTCTCGGCTCCCGCGGCAGCCGCCCTGGCTTTTGCTGCCATCTAGCATGGCAGTGGACGTCGACAACGACCGCACCGTAGCTGCGACCATCATGTGCATGATGGATCGTCGGCAGCACGTTGTGCGCGTTCCTCGTGACCTGGCCACCGCGCGGATGTTCGGGTCATGCCCGGGATTATGGGTACTTATGTCATCCGGTCCTATTACCGGGCATGTTCTTGTGAATCTGCGCACGCACGCGCGCATACAACTCCCGGACACCTGGAGCGCCAGCGGCCGCACGTGGCGGCTGCCAATGTGCATCCGAGCAGCAACTCTGTCAGTCCCACCGGAGAACGGCGAGAACTGCGTCGTTGGCGCGGTTTGTCGCTGCTCTCCCCCCGACGTCCTGGATGGATCTACCATTCTGACGTTCTGGCGTCTCGGAGGTTCAGTCGCTTACGTCAAGCTTTCGCCGAGGTGGAGGACCTGGCGTTCTTCAATGGTGCGTTCTACTTCATCTCCCCGTACTGGTGTATTATCGTCTGTCGTCCCATGTTTCAGCCGGGAGCACCGGCGGACGAGCTAAAAATGCATGTACAGATGCATCACATTGATCCCGTGGTCGATCTTCACGGAACTACCGTTGCTGGCCGCTACCTCGTGCCCAGCCGCGGCGAACTTATCCAGGTCGTCAAGGTCATGCTTGACCATGACGACGGCGCAGTGGCCTTCCGCCTGTTCCGTTTCGTGGAGTCTGAAGGAGAGTTGATGGGCGACTGGGTATACTCGTGGCACGAAGTTACGCTGGACGGCCGGATGATATTCATCTCCAAGGGGTCATCAGTTTCATACGAATGCAGCGACTTCCCTGGACAGGCGGAAGGAGTCTTCTTCCTTGATGACCGAAGCTACGGCGAGATGCCAATGTTCGAAGACGATCCGATCTCCCCTCCGTACCGTTGTTCGGTGAACGGTTCATGGACTCCGTCACACCAAGGCGCGGCCGACCTCTTCGCGCCTCAGGCAGCCTCTTTCCACTCGTCACCTGTCTGGATCATGCATTGATTGCGAAGCGACGCCGGACATGTCGGCAACATGTAACCATCCCGCCTGTATTTTGCCAGGGGGCTATATATGCGGCCGCCACACCCATGTAGCCGTTATATGTATGATTGTGTGGGAAATAAAAATTTAAGTTTGTACGCTAGATCGAGGGGAATGTTTTTTTTCTTGACGTCATGCTCCTGCCACGTCGACAAAATACAACCGACAGGTTTCATTGTCGCCGTGTATTTTGCGGACGTGGCATATCCTTTTGTCCGCGTCCGGTTCTATGTAAGATGGGGTCGGAAAATAAAAAGTTCCATGCAAGATCGAAGCGATGCTTTTACCTGCGCCAGGAGCATGCCACGTCTACAACATCTGCGCCCCATGGCACTAAAACGACGCGCGAACATGTGCCCCCATGGCTCTTGAACGACGCGCGAACACGTGCCACCACGGCACTTAAACGACGCGCGAACATATAATACAACGATGCCGACACATGCACTCGTTTTTGGCAGCTACGTCCGTGTTGCCACTATGGTCATTTTTTGCCAAATCGACAGAAGCACATGGGCTAAATTTCTCACTGGCACTCCCGTGCTGCCCACATGCTCATTGATTGCCAAGACGATAGTACCACATGCGCCTTGTTGCCACAACGGTCACGTGCTACAACGCACTTAAACGACGCGCGAACATAGAACAAAACGATGCCGACACACGCGCTCGTTTTTGTCAGCCAACGGCCTTGTTGCCACAATGGTCATTTTTTGCCAGATCGATAGAAAAACAATGATCTTCGGCAGCCAGCCTGCAACCTTAAGTAGTGATAAAATACAGCAGCACGCCTTAGACAAGAGAGCATGGATACCACCTCCGCACGGCAGCCACATTGGCTCGGTTCACTGATCCAATCCAATTTCTTCGTTGAATGCCCGTACCACGCCGGTCTCCCTAGGAACGAGTGCAACCTGTTCTGCATCGACTGCAGCGGGGACACCGGCAATGGCGCTATGTGCCACTACTGCCGGTGCAAGCACTTCCGTCATCGCCTCCTTCAGGTCTGCACCCAACTTCACGTTGAATGTAGTTTCTATTTTCCCGTATGTTGACTTCTATTCTTATTTGTTTTGTTAGATCAGAAGATCCTCCTATAACTCGGTCGTTCGAGTCCACGACGTCAGGCACTTGATCGACCTCAGTGGCATCCAGCTGTACACAATTAACAGCGCAAGCATAGTGTACATTCAGGAGAGACCACCCAGCTATTATCGCGGTGGGATGAAAACTAGGGGTGTCCAAGTTCACAGGTGCGGCAGCTGCAAGCGAGTCCTCATCGATGATGCATCGTCATGCTCCCTTGAATGCAAAGTAGGCGATCGCACCGTACTAGTGCCTTCTTTTCGTCACTTCATTCCTTCCTGTTAGTCTTGCTATTGTTAATAGCCCCACCTTATTTTCGTCACTTCACACATCTCAGGTGAAACAACACGGACGGCAACCTCTTCAATCAGGAATGGTCTGTAAGCAGAATAGTGTTCTCATCAAGCGTAGAACCCAAGCATCGAAAATCAAGAGATCACGCAAGGGCACGCCAGTTCGTTCACCAATCATGTAACCGCACTTCGTGGCTGGTGCCGAAGCAGGAACCACCAACGCTGTAACGCGTTTTAATGTAGTTCGTTCACCAATACCGCCAGTTCGTTCATATGAAGCAGCGTTCCTTTTTTTCCAGCTCAACAGGATGTCACTGATGCATTATCTTTAGGGACACAGATCGTACGTACGCAAAAAAACTGATAAGAATACATGACTTACGCCAAAAGCAACTAGTAAGAATACATGAGCGCATCACAATTTGAAGGTTAAACACATC
The DNA here is from genome assembly GCA_012490785.1 of Eragrostis nindensis. Lineage (NCBI taxonomy): Eukaryota > Viridiplantae > Streptophyta > Magnoliopsida > Poales > Poaceae > Eragrostis > Eragrostis nindensis. The sequence goes on from JAAXCT010001826.1 coordinate 53,192, forward strand.
GTTCAGTACAACAGAAGCCTAGCCATCCATGGGAAAAAAAAAAAAACACAAACCTAGCCAAATCACTGAAGGAACCAAACCGGGGGGGTTGTGTACGACGGTAGGCGCCATGTGTACCAACGTGTCACGCCGGTGTCCATCGTCCATCTGCCGTTGTCGTGGCAGGAATACTTCCTCCTGCGGTACCCGTACGCCACCATCGGAGGCTGGCAGAACGTCTCGTCATCGTAGAAGTACACACCGGTAGGGCACCCGGGGAAATCGATTCCCTCAAAGCTCCTTGAACACCCGTGGCCAACAAAAATCATCCTGTTGTCTAGTTCGGGGATTGGCTCCCAAACGTAGTAGCCGTCACCATGAGCCGCTTCCACCTTTTTATACAAACCGAAAGAAGCAGTTTCCTCGTCCGTGAAGACGCTGTACCTGACAACCATAAACAGCTCACCTCTGGTCTGGACCAGATAGCGGCCCTTGACGCACAGCGGCACGTCATGATCAACAGGATCAAAATGCAAGTAATCCCTATTTGCATCTATAGTACCATCTTGTAAATTTCTGTAGACTATGAGATCCTCCAGTCTGGTCAGGAAATAGAAGCAACCTTCATGGAACACCACATCTTCCACATCCACCTCACAAGCGGACTTAGCAACCCTGTTGCCAACTGAGCTGAAGGCAATCAGGTTGCGGCAGTGGAAGGATTCTTCGAAGACGGTGACGATAGCAGCAAACACAGATGTCGGCGACGTTGCTGGACTGCACGACAGGGTTGCCGCTCGTATAACCATAGGCACCGCTCTCCGCGACCCTCCCCACGTGACAAAGTCAGGTAGCTCCACGTGGAGGCCGCTGTGCACGTTCACCATGTTGTATCCGGAGCTATGCCTGTAAGCAACGAACAACCACCCCCCCTTCGTAAGAACCAAATATCCTAGCACCATATGCATAAGCAGGCACACTAATCCTGTGTGCTTGGCCGCTCAGCACGCAGTAGAAGTGATGCCTTGGGAGCACATGCGGATGGTTGATTGATGCCCTCCTGAAAGGAACCAGCAGCCATGGAAGCTGCCGACGCAGCGCCACTTCTCGTAAAGCAGCGCGCCAAGCGCGGCACAGCGCCATCATGTGCACCCGATCTACCACGCACGGTAGCCGGCGTGCCGTCCGCCGCACCAGATCTACAGGGAGGTCGGACCAGTCCCGTTGAGCAGGGGCCGCCTCAGCAGACATTTTTTTTTTATTCGTGGTCTATGTGCTATCTCGTAGGCAGATGCGAGAGTTCACGAACAGCTTGCGACGATGCCAGCGGAATAAATAAGCCCGTGTGCGCCCAAGCTAGGCTTCTTGTAGGATACATGGCCAAGCAAGCACTGCGGGGTCTCAGAGTGCCATTGTTGCGTCAACAATACATGTCGGCAAAATATTTAGTCGGAAGATACGAACAAGACCTGCGCGGCAAATTGTGAAAAGGTAGGCAGGAAACGGGGACGTCAACCAAGTGGCAACCTGCGGACCGAACGTCAGCCAAAATTCAAAATTCAAATTTTTTGGTACACCCCGCCCACAACGATCGTGCGCCTACAAATAACAATGCCTCGCACAGTCGCTCGGCCAAGCTGTTCGTCGAAGCATCATCTGGATCCTGGAATGGGCGTATCAGATTCGGAAGGAAGGTGTGTTTTCCATCCCTTGAGGGATAACCAAACTTTTATGATTATGTTACTAGTTAATCAGCATTTTTTTTTTTTTGGCAGGGATACCGTGGTTGAGAGGTTTGCGATGGCGTGGGCTGCTAGAGCGAAGCGTTCAACAAGAGATGTTCCTGCACAAGGAAGACACTCTTCGGCGGCACCTGTGAAGGAAGGTTTCTACATCCACGTGCTGAAAGAATTCCAACGCACTGTAAGCAACCTCTCCGACGCCCAGAAACTTGTAGCTTCTTCCATGGGTTTTCTGGAGATCGCATCATGTGTGAAGCCGTGGCACATGGACCAGCAGTTCACTTCATGGCTCCTCACCAGAGTGTCCGGTGGAAACCAATTCAAAATAGGAAGCAACACCACCTTCACATTCGTGGAGGACGACATCAATAAGATTTTCGGACTTCCACATAGCGGTAGATCAGTTATTGATGGCTGTTCTGACAAAACCGCAGCCACCAAAAAAATGATCCTAGACAGGCTGTGCCCATTGTATGAGGGAGAGCCAATCAGGACAGCTGCCCAAAGAATCATAAGAAAGCACCCCGAAACGCTTAGTCACGCCGAGGAAGAACAGTTCAGGACCTCATTTGTATGCTACATTCTTAGCACGTTGCTAGACACCGAGACATCAGTGGGAATAGGTCTGCAGAATTACATCCCCGCCCTAAAGCACGTAGAAGAAGTATCACAGTTCAACTGGTCGGCTTTCCTTTTCGACGAGATTGTGTGTACGTGCTTGAGCGCTAGCTGCGACATGAAGAACAAGGACATGCCGAACCCTCCGCCCGGACCATCCATCTTCCTTCATGTAAGTGCAGAATAAAACCACTCCAATTCTGACGTCCGTTCCCGGTCATTTACATACTAATGATTCTTAGGTAATCAGGTATATTACCTTGATAACAAGAGATTCTTGAAGGAGCCACAATCGCCAGACGGGTTGCCGCGTCTCAGGTTCTTTGACGTCGGTCGCATTCCAAGGCTTATAATGGCAGACACAGCGTCACTTACAGGAGCCACCCCAACAAGGGTATGTGGCGCCGGCCAGGTTTGACATTTTTGACCCCCTCCACTCACATGCAACACACCATGGTAATGTATTTTCGTTGTTGACTGAATGACCACATCAAGGACAGGTGCGCCCAGCCGAAGAGGTGCCATACTTGAGGCAACGACGCGTCGATATCGTCAGGAAGGCAGACAGCTCCCCGACCAATTCAAATGCAAAGAGAGCACGACCCAACCCATCAACGACACCGACAAAGCCCAATTCAACAACCCCTCGCACAACAACGCCCCCACCACCCAACATTACGCCGCGGACGCCCACTGGAGCAAGCCCGCACACATGGCAGCACACCTTATGCAACGGTGCAGCGCACGAAAAGTTCGAAGACCAAAAGCTTGCAGTTCTTGTAAAGCAGTACAAGGCGAAGTGCCTGCAGATATTATCATTTGCCCGGTCATCGGTCGAAAAGGAAACAGACTTGCTGGTAGACAAGATCATCCAGTTCACCGAAGAAAAATGGATCAGTCCATTTTTTACCGGCGGCAGCAATCCATCAACGGACTATGCGGGAGCACCATGTAAGATTAGTTGCATTAAATTAAACTTTTCATTGTCGTACATGTTAGTTACCTTTTTGTGTCATTGTTTTACGCTGCAGCACCGCGAACCCCAAGCAACACCCCACCGCCTTGTGATTCCTCTCCTGCACCATCTGAATCGACACAGCGAAAGGATGGGAAAATGTCATGCGCACACCGGAACAGTGAACCATTGAAGCCCAGTTCTGGTGTCCGTGTACACGATAGACGTGAAGCCCAGTTTTTCTCTGACATTTTCCGAAATGCAGAGGCAAACATAAGGAAGGTGGACATAAATCTCAACGAGCCCCCGCCGGATGGTCCACATGCCCTACAATCACACAACCCCGGCCCATCTATAATATTCGCGAAATCACCTTGGCACATAGCAGGAGGCCCAGTGCGCAGGAATGTGGAGGCCGCGACAGAATTCTACGACCTCATAGCAGGCGGCCAGATAGCCGAGGACAGGTTTGGCCCAAATTGAATTTTCAAAACCCGCCACTCCCGCGCGGTTCACATACAATCATGCTTACTAACTTTGTATGTTCTTATTATCGATGCAGTTCATGGGTCATGCACGGTACGCCAACCATCCTACAACTTTCAGCGAAGGACGTCCGGTCCGAGTTCACACCTGGTGGAGCATTTACACACAAAACATGCGACTTAGCTCTGCGACGGTTCCAGCAGGATGACTTGGAGTTGTGCGGCCCCTCAAAGCCAGCATGCTGGAGACACTTCATCGGAACTGAATTTTCAGTTAGTCTACTCACTGATCTGGCATTATCAGCAACGGTACGAATTATTTGCGTCAACTATATGACGGTTTTACGCTACTTTCTACGGCAGGTTCGTGCGATGCGCCAAGATGACTCAATTCGATCAGAAGAAATACAGAAACTCTTCAGGGGAAGCCACATCAAGTACGACATACGCCGTTGCCAAATGGTTAGCACCTATACTTAACCTGGGTAATTATTCATCAGTAAAAAATGAACTGTTTCTATGTTGACCACTCCCCCATTCCATCCGCAGTTAATAACCCTAGCTAAAGTCGCGGACTCATGGGTTTCGATAGCATGGGACGTCAAGCGGAAGCAGCTAACACTTTTCGCCCCTGGCCTGAACGCTCGTAACGATCCAAAAAGATGGGCAGAACACAACTCCGTTGCAACATGTCTCAACGATGCGCTGGCTTGTTGCATGGAAGAGTTTGTCGCACGATGCGATATTGTCTGGACCAAATGGACTAGAGTGTTCATAGACACGAGGCCCGAACCAGGGGTGGAGTACAAGCCATCACTGTAAGCCGAGCCCGAGCGTTTGTACTTTCCTCATTCCTATTATCGGTCCTTTATTTTTTTCCTCCAAACAGGGCTGACAGCGCTCCTCTGGCCATCCAATTCTGCCGAACATTTGACGGGGTGTCACACGAAGTATCAGCTGACGAGGTAACAACACACCCCCCACAAAATGATTTAAGATGATCAAAAATGTCCTAAATCCAAGCTACCATGTGCAGGCCTATATAACCTCAGCGAGAGCAGAGATTCTGCACGATATTCTACACATCAAGAACAACATGGGCAAGCTGCCGAAACAATTCGTTCAAGAAGTAGTTTAGGCCTACAACTGTTCTTTTTTGTAATGCAGCCACTGGCTGATCAATTCACCCCCCTCGAGGAATGTGCCTTCTTTTTGCTGCCACACACTATTTTTCCGATGCACTTGCTCGGACGTTCTTTTTGGTGCCACATATAAACGTTACGTCGCCCTTTCAAAATGCGTACGTCTAGGCAACTAACGACCGAGCCCGTGACCGAATCCGATGCTCTATAATACCAGGCATCAGCCTAGCATCATTCACCAAGAAGACACAACAGCAAGCAACACATAGCACTAGTTTCACTATGTCGCGCCCTAAATCTGAAACAGTTGACGCGGAAGCCGTCTTTTCCTTCCCCGACGAGAGCGACGTACAGTCGTTAGACGTATCGGCAGTCGCAAACCATCCGCGACAGGCATTAACACGTCTGCCTGCGCTACCAGCGCCCACTGCCACGGTACGTCGCTACACCGGGTTCACGAAAACAGGCCCGTTTCAAGGAGCTAACGTGCATCAATCCGTAGGTAAACGAAGAGCGCACAATCATGCCGGTCACCGTGAAGCAGCTGAAAGATGCAACCAGCGGCGGCACAACCCGCGTGGTTGTGAACAACACCCTCCTAACAACGGTATGTCCATGCTTGTTTGACAAATTAAGCACAACAATTACAACTTAACGTCTCATACCCCGATAGGTTAGGATGGTTGCCCGTCTGACTGAAATCAGGATGGACGATCGCAAAGCAACCTTTACGATCGATGATGGAACCGGCACTGCGAAGGGTTTGTACTGGTATGATTCATCGCTTGGGATTAAGTAATGGATTCTTCTCGTAGTCGTCTCACGCAACACGGTGTTTTCCTACGACCCAGGTTGTACGATCCTAGCGAGTGTCCCAACGAACTCTTGGGTTTTGAATCTGGTTGTTACGCAGTTGTTCACTGCAAGATCTCGTGCACCGAAGACCTAACCCTGCAGGTGTTCAGCTGCAGGTAAGTTAAGCTGTAGCCTCGAATCATTTACATCTTGGTGCACGCTAAGTTGATGCGGAAAAAAACAGGAAAATATTGGACTACAACGAGGTTACACACCACTTCCTTTCGGTCATCTACACAAACCTGAAGCTCTGCGGGAGGCAGGTAATTGGTAGTTAAGCATCGCATTGTTATCCAGCACATCACATAAAGAAACTTATTTTGAACGTCGCCGCACACAGGCCGAGACGACGCGCCAGGACGTTCCTTTGGAAATTTCGGGCGCCGGACCAATCCTACCTAGTACCATAATCGACATTCTGAGGGAGCAATCTAACAAGTAAGTTGGTCATCTCATTTTTTTTTAATTTTGGAAACACATTAAGCACCATTTTGCCACTCACATGTTGAGATATACTTTGTTTCATTCTCAGTGATGACATTTACGGCGTGAGCATTGAGTACTTGTGCAACCGTACAGGAAAGACCATCGCCGAGGCAAGGCACGTAAAGGCCATTTGATGCCAAACGCTATCACTTTTGCCGACTCTGACACCATAGTTGCCAACCGTAAGCTCACTTGACAAATTGTCAAACTATTCGCAGGCAGCAGCTGGAAGAGCTTGAAGCAGTTGGAGACGTTTACAGCACAGTAGACAATGACCACTTCAAAGCGACATGACACCGCCGCCTGTGGACTGGAACGCTTACGCAAGATCTTGCAAGCTACAGCTGTAGTCGCCTGCACAAGTTACCATGAATGATATTAGTCCATTGTACTAAGCTGCAGGGCTAGCCACTCTAGTTTTATGTCTTTTGCATTCATGTAATTCGAAGTTAACATTTCGTATGTGTAGGAACAAAAAAAGGGTGTAACCTTTTGCGATGTAGACATTTCGTACTATTAGTAATTGAACGGACACACTACTAGCAGGGACGTGCATAATGGTTTAGCATTTGTTCTGGAACAAATTCAGAACCAGCAGCTTACGAACGCACAAGAACGAGGGCTGTCACCGTCGATGTAACCATTTTCATTTCATTTGTAACTAAAAGGAAGCCACGACCACACACCAACGCCCCTATCGTCTCGATATACAGTTTGCTCGCCCATCATTTGGCGTCATGGCAAATGTTGGCTGCAGCGAAACGCCCGTAACGCGTCGACAAGTCAGGCCCTTCGCATCCCAACGCAGAGCTGCACGCGCCCCTGTACGTGCCTTCAAGAGCTGCTGCAGTATCCCTGCAGCAGTGCACAAAATCTACGGATACGTGACCAGCATTGGCCTGGATAGCACCTGCTGTGCGCCGAACCCAAGGAGGAAAACGCAGCTGCCACCGCTGCAGTGTCGGAGCCCGGAGCTCAAGAACCATTAATCAGTTCGGCGCACAGCAGGCATTGAAGCGAGTCTTCCTCCTCTCCTCCTTCCCACAGCAGAATATATGCCATCCATTCAACACCCAAGACGCACACCTCCAGCTGTCCCAACCGCCTGTGTCCGGCCAAGAAGGGAAAGAGCGACGCAGCGCAGCACCATCTGTTGGCCATGGAAGGAAAGGAGGTAAGCAAGCTTCCAACTATTCATTCATCGTACATCCACTCAGTCATGTTTGCAGGCAAAACTGATCTGTTTTGCAATCTTCCAACGCACAGGCAAGCAGCCTACCACCACCAGGCGAAGGAGGAAGTCAACCACCGCAAACGCAGCAGCACTGGGCAAGCTCGTCGTTCCTGCACGGCCTCTTCCCAGAGATCGAAGGAAACATAGACGATTTCTTCAGAGGCATAGAGGGTATTGCATCCGACGAGGTAGCAGTGAGCCAAATCCGCGTAGAGGACTACCTGATGTCGCAAGAGGCTCAGACGGCCTCGGTCCCGGGTACAAACATGCAGGAAGAAGATAATCACGTAAGCCGTTGACGTCCTGATTTCTTGTAATAATTTCCTTATGTTCATTCCATTCTCTCGTCATATAACATACTATCCGCCAACAATTTTGTTGCAGAACGAGAATCCGTATTTCATTGGCGGCGATCAACCAGACCATGAGGCCATCCCTGATCATGCAGGACCACAAACGAATAGCACGGTAAGTCAAAAAAAGAGACGAACGTTATGTGACAATTCGTCCGTAGCTTTCATCCACACTGACAATGTGAACCGGCCATGCAGAAATCTGTAAGCATCGGCGAGACTGAGCCACCAGAGCTTCACATACAGGTAATCGAAATTATCGCCAAGCACCAGTTCCGTAATCAGATGGTCAGGTCTTCGGGCATCATAGATGTTGTGCACGGAAGCAACGAGAATTTCGGGCGGAACATAACCATAGTCACCCCGGTACGACATGCAGTAACACCAACAAATAGTACCATGCAGTAGTTTTACATTTTGGTCCTTAGTTTCACGTAGATATTCACACAATTTTGGGATAATGGTCCTAGTTTTATAACGATGGCAAAAGTAGTGCACGTAGTGAGATAACATGTACCCAGCGAATTATTTGCATGCTACAAGCCTCAGTAGTGCTCGTAATAGCACGATACTTTTATTTTCTAGTCTGGACATTAGGTAGATACTGACGCAATACTGCAAAAATGTTTCTCCGTTTTTACCGATGACAAAACTAGTTCGCGTAAGGCAAGGACAGTGCACGCAGTGCAATGATAGTTACCGCGGCAAATTATTGGCATGCTACCAGCAGGACAAACGTTGCCATGCTGGCGGCATATGTAAATCATGCCAATGTTTTTGCAGCATGCACACGCATGTACCACTCTACAACCAATCCGCGCACGTATCCCCCAACTCCCAGAGTCTGCACATTGATTGAGCCATATACGACACGTAAAGGGAACGCACAAAAGGGTGCTCATTTTTTTTTTGCCCCACAGGGAAGCCGACCTACAACCATGGCGGAAGCCCTCGAAGCCGGCGAGAGACTCATACGCGCCAGGCACCAGGTTGGTCAAGACATATATCCTTTTTTTGTTCTCGGATACTATCATCTTTGCAGATCTGAGCTCGATGCCAAGATAAATCCGTGTTATTTACGATTGATTTGGTCGTTTTTCGTTATATGGAAAAAGTTCTGAAAAAACATTTGCCTCCCCTCAGATCTAATCTGTAACCACCATAGGATCAAATCTTCTGCATCCATAGTAACGCAGGAATTTACTCTGCATTGCAGGACAAGGCAGCATCCAACGAGGAAGAGATCATAGATATTAGTAGCAGCGTCCACACGAGCCAGCAGATCTCCATGGAAGTTGTGGAAAAGGTGAGGAAGCTGCACTTTTTATTCTCGCTCCGCCCATATGCAGCGCACAGAGCATGACTGTATTTTCATTCTTTCTTTTTCCATCAGCAATCCACGAAAGCTGATGTATTCGGAGGTGCAGTAAAAGAGCTGCACGATTCGTATACTCAATTCAAAGATGCGTACATGTGCTTTATCGAAGCCGCTTCTGAAGCGGACGACTTGCCTGTGAGTGCTCGTTCTTTTCTGTCCGCTGCGCCGAAATTCAAAGGTAAGCTTCAACCATCTAGCATACATATCCGTGTTTGCAGTCAAAAAAGTACCTGATAACCCTCGGTGTGGCCTAGATCTGGTTCGTGCAATAGGCGACGTGGACATATCGTCGAAGGCCAAGTCGGGGGCTGACAACCACAACGGAAAGAGGTGCTTTCTTTGTTCCTCATCGTTTGTTTCAGTTCCTCATCGTTCGTTTCCTCAGCGAACAAACGTTGGTTCAGTTCCTCATCGTCTGTTTCCTCATTCTTGCAGCAGGGCCCCGGAAAGCGCTCTGCAGCCTGCTGTAGAAGAGGACTTCGAGACCACGGAGATGGAGTTCCTACCGGACAGCATAGGAGTGCCGTGTACAAAGTACAAGCGACCAGCTACTCTGGGTGACCACGGTGACGATGTGAGCATAGCGAAAAAGAGGAAAACATGTGGAAACCCACTGTGTGCCACAAGACGGCACCGTAGGCCAATCCGATCCGACGCAAACAGAATATGCGAGTGGATCGAGAACGGAGCTTCTGAGGAAATCCTGGCGCAGTAAGCTTCCCCTTGAGAGTGTTATATGTTTTTCAAACACAGAACAAGCTTCCATGTCCATAACCAACATTTTTGTTGCTTTGACAGGCTGTGGGTCAAAATCCCCGGAATTGTAGAAATCAAACTCACCGGAGCTGAGATCAGGTCCAAGCTCCTGTGGCAAACACCACTAGACTTGGACATCGCCGCCGCCGTGGTATGCCTGCTGCGCGATCTAGAGGCAGAGACCATGTTCAGGAGGCCCAACAGGCAGGGCCGTCATTATGTCGCACCAGAATGGGGGGTAAGACACTCAAATTTCTGTTGAAAAAACGATCTGACCATAAGCTGCATGAAATCAACATTTCTTCAAGCGCTCCTGTCTCCCCATTCAGGTTATGGTCGCCAGCGGAAACTCATGCCTCGAGCGCTCATACGACCACTTCGTGTCCCCTGCACCACCATACGAGATTAGATCATGCACAATAGTAAGCAAACCTGCACAGAATAAATTCACTGCCCACATGCTCTTTAGTTGCTAAAATCACTGCAACACCGCAGGTTCTTACTCTGGTCTGCATCAACAACAACTGGTCATGCTACGCCTTTGACTTCACAACCCACACCATATCAATCATGGACCCGCTGATAAAGCATCCTATAGAGGAAGGAAAGGTTATTGAACACAGTGATGTCTCGAAGAGGATGCTTGGCGAGGTGTTGTACTGCATGAGGAGGGCTACTGGGAACAACTCACTAGGTGGAGAGAAATGGACTCCCAAGATGATGCTAGCTCGCGGGAGGAGGCCAATTCCGTAAGCCATGAGAACAAACTCGCCTGCAATCTTTGTTCTTCTCTGGTTATGTCCATTTCCCACTGCATGGTATGCATTTTCACCATAAGTTTTTTGCAGTGTGAATTCTTGGGTGCAAGCGGTGAATTGCATGAGGTGGTACAACGGCAATACGGTGTGCGAGCCACCGAGAGATGTATTTCCCGTGCCCTTTTTTAACTGCTGTACACTTAGCTGTTACATATGCAACATTCAAATCACTGACTGCCAGCGAAATCTCAATGCAGTCTCGCGCTTCGCAAACAAGGAGGGACCTGGCGTTCCAGCTGTTGCAGATGAGGAGCAACGAAGCTGATCCAGCAATTTTCCAGCAGATCCAGCAATTAAGCAACAAGAAAGGCAACGTGCATACCGAGGATGAGTCGGACACCAGCCAGACTTTGTCAGCGGGAAGCACCAACGAAGCATGCTGCTTAACGGCGTAGATGATGCTTGATACCGCATCAACGACGTACTATCTCTGCGCTTCGTTCCAGTAGTCGAACTTTTATCACAGTACTTAGTATGATGGCCCAGAGCCCTGTAATGTATCCTCCGTCGTCGATGGAGAGCACATTTTTCATTCGAATATTCAGTACTATTTCGTTGTGTTGATGCTCGTTAGCTCTAGTACATTTTGACTTTCCGCAATCATTCGTTGGATCACTTCGAGTTACGACAAACGGCAAGATAAACATAAATGATACAAACCCTTTTTTCAAGCCTACAAGTACCTCCTAACCCCTTGCAAACAGAAGGAACACCATGGCAACAAGCACAAGTACAAGCACCCTAACATGCCCAGTCTTCTTGCTCAGATCTCTAAGTGCATCCGACATATCAACACATCGACAAGCTGCAGCTCGCTGCCTCCCCTCCGATGCAGCAATGCCATGACTTGCGCGATCAATTGGAGTGATTGTCGGTTGGATCGGCAGGCGATCCACCCAAGTCCAGTAGTTGCACTGCGAAAAAACAAGTAGTATCAACAACGTCGAGATTTCGTATGAACAGAGAGAACCAGTAGCGAAACCCTCACGAACCTGGTTTGCAGCGCATTTCAAGAACAGGCGTCCGAGATTTCTAGCGGTGCCAGACCTCCATGCGTAGGTAGAGGACCCGCACTTGCATGCCTGTGTACAGACACCAACAAATCCTCCGATTGAACTCATGGACGAAGACGACATTTTTCTCAGAGAAATGCGAAGTTTTGCAAGAGGCGAACCTAAAGTACAGAGCAGTGTAAACGAAACAAGGCATCCGGTCTCTTATTTATAGCTTGATAAGGGCCACAAACATGACCGTTGGCAAACGGCTAGTTGGTTCGAAACCGGTACAACAATGCAACGGTAAGGGTTGCACCAATAAACACGGGATACAAACTGACGGAACAGAAACAAGACAAAATAATTTCAGACCACAAGACCCTGCCTACATGTTCGCAACAAGGCATCCCGTCGCTTAACATACCAGCTAGTTCGCACTCTTGTAGGTAGACTTGCGGCCACAAGTGCTTTTGTAGTGCCCCTCCTCACCACAAAGCTTGCATTTCCGAGTTGAAGCTGGACCGCCGGAAGGAACCTGGTTTGAGGGACACTTCCAGGCAAAGTGATCTGAAGCTCCACAAGTCCTGCATTTACGAACGGAACGTACCGCTGCTTTGCCAGTGCTGTTCTCCATTGGCACTGATGTGCTGTTTTTAATCTTCCTCTTCTTCCTTGCCCCCGGGCTCTCGATCGGTGACTTGAAGCGTGTTTCCTTTGGCCTCCCCCTTGAACGGACCCTTGGAGGAGCGGTGACCTGAGTCACAGTGGAAGCCTCGACAGAAGCAACTCCGTCGCTGCTGATTACCGCACTTTCTTTGTTCTGTGTTGGGTCGCCGTCTTCAGTCTGGTTGACAACGGTCATAGCATTGATGGCCTGCTTGCCACGGCTAACAAAACTAAGCCCAACCTCAAAAGCCTGCCTAGATGTTCCAGCCAACGAGACAAGTTCCATCGCTGAAGCGTATATTATCGCATGCATGGATGGCGCGTATGGCTCAGACTGTTCACCACCAGAACAACCGACGACCCCATCACCATCTCGTGCGTTTTTGGTCCACCTTTTCATCAACAACCCAGCTGGTATCTCTCTGGAACCATTTTGTACAAGAACCTATCATTGAAATTTACAAACGGTTACGCAACAGTTTACCACGGAAGTAACAAATTTCTACGAAACGCGCATGGAAGAAAAAAACCTTGATAATGTGCCTGCACGGCATGCCCAAGTGCTCGAAAAGTTTGCATTGGCAGGAAAAATTCTTGCCATCCGGAGACGCCACCACCCTGTATTCTCTCATCCCACTATCCATCCCTTGAACGCCGTCCATTAGGGATACAATATAGACGTCCTCATCGTCAGTCCTTCGCACACGAAAGAACCTGACTTGAAAAGCTCCTTAGAGAAACGATCGAACATCTTCCGTGTGTAAACAGAGGCAGCGTTGAATTCGAGTGGGAAACCAGCTCGAAGAGCCCTTTGAACCTGTCAGAGAAAACACAAAATCGGCACCTTAGTTTTTGCAACAAAGAACACAGCTGATGGCTCATAGCATATCATTAACATGTTCTGCACGGGGGTGGTACCTGTTTTGTAGCATGCTCTTCCTTCCCCGCATCCGCCTCCCGGTCTGCTATCAGCCGGTTGTACTGCGACACGAACAGATGCATCGGAGCAGATCTTGGAATGTATGTCTTCAGAACATGGTTCGCGCTCTCGCTGCGCTGCGTGCTTGTCATGCCAGCGCAAAAAGTATCTGCAAAATACGGCTTCGCCCACATCTCCCTGTTTTCATACGCTCTCGTCAGGAACTGATTATTCTGCAAACCATATTTCTCCATCAGAACTGACCACTTGTGCTCGAACTCGGTAACAGAAACTATTTCATCAAGCAGCTCGTGCAATTCTGCCTTGAAGCTTGAGTTCTTCGTATAGACAGGTCCCAGCGTCTCCTTAGCTTTGCGCAAAACATGCCACTTACACCACCTGTGCCTTGTCATAGGAAATTCAGTGGCAATTGCCGCACGCATTGCCTGGCACTGATCTGCATAGAGACGAAACAAAAATGTCAGCACATAACAATCCAACCATGAGTGCAGCTGTACACGAATGCGAAGCATGAGAAGGGCGTTACCAGTGAGTATTGTTTTCGGGTCCGCCCCCATGACCTCAGCAAACGATCTGAACGCCCACTGGAAAGCAGCTGTTGTTTCTTCTGTCAAGAGAACCGCACCAAACACGATGCTCTGGAAATGATTGTTCACTCCAACAAATAGGCCGAACGGCAAGTTGTAGAGATTAGTGCGGTACGTCGTGTCGAATGTTACAACATCACCGAAAGAACGGTAGCTGCTTCTGCTAGATCCATGGCACCAAAACATGGACCTCACCCTACCCATGCTGTCCACGTCGATTTTGAGAACAAGGTTTGGATCTGACGCCCTCATCTCCTCGAACAAAGCCATCGTCTTGCTCATGTCGCCTTCAATGGACTCCTGAGCCAACCGACCGCACAACGAACGTATCGATTGCCTACTGAATGGAACATAAGGAGAAGGTCCGTGCATGGACCCAACTATAGAGCACACCCTCGAAATCTGGACATTGTTATCACGCAGGTGTCTCACTAGATCCATTGTCATTTTATCTATCCTACTATGTGACTTCCACTGCCGCCTCTCACCACAACCCGATGACATGGGGTGGTTGTGCTCACCGACGAACCTACTAACAGCCCATGACTCGTCTTCTTGGCGGAGCAATCGAACCAAGCACTTACAACCGCATCTAACTGACTTAGCATCATCTGCACGATTGTGCCCCTATTCATGCCGGTGGGCGAGAAAATAAAGATTCATCACTCAGCAAAACACGTAACAATGAAAAGAAACATAGGATCGGGGTATAGTAAAAAGCACCTCGCAAACACAGACAATGTCTTGCATCGTACGCTTCCCACTCTTGTTTGTCCTGCTGCGTCCGAATCGGATCCCGAAACCGACCTCCCATGAGTACATGTTGACGAACTCGAACGCCTCGGCGGTCGAATCAAACACCTTCCCCACAACAGGCTCAAAGATGCACCTCCCCCGACGGCCACCGGAGTCACGCAGAGCTCGTTCAACAGCTCCATAATTCCAAGCCGCAGGAAGCGCAGCACCGCTGCATATACAGGACCCAAAATTTCAACACGCGAGATGCATGTTGCTTTGACGTACAAAAAAAAAATACACTTAATAGCAGCGCACATATTACCTCACAGCCATAGCTGTTCTTCTTGCTACGCACCGCTCTGGCAACTCGTAGAACGAATGCTCGTCGGAAAGAACGCGTGTAGTGTGCCTTTTTTTATAGCTGTCCAACAATTATCTGAGCGGGAAATGCGAAGTGAGTTGGCGGGAAAATGCTGAAAAATTGTTTGCCGGACTCCATTTAAAAGAACAGGATGCAAAACTCGTCGCGACATAGCAAAACACGAACACGGAGCACTTCATTTGAAAGAACAGGATGCAGAGATCGTCGCGAGATAGCAAAACACGCACACGGCGCACGCGTGTTGACAACCACAACAAATGGCCGAAGGAGTAGCCATAGGACGATGTCAGCAGCAGGCCTAGCCTGCCTGCTTTGTCCCACTGTAAACACAATAACTTTGCCTAACCTCCGTCTGCTTATCCGTCCTGCCGTGCCAAGGCAGCACGTATCTTGTCTCTGATCGGACGACAGCGACAGCATGCGCTGCTACCGGCCTACCGACGAAATCCGCGTCCATATATATATATATATAAATGGCCGCCCTGAGCCGGCTGCTGAACCATGTGAAGGAAGGAACGCATTGCGACATCGCCGCCGCCCGGAAGAGGCGTGTCCGGAACGCATTGGGACACATATTTTCTTTTTTTTGACATAGGGATGTGAGCCACCCTCGGTCTACAGTAGATAGGCCGGGCCCTCCGGGATAAACTCACGCACGCCACACACACCCGGAGCACCAGATGCTTGCCCGGGGGCTCGAGCTCTGGTGGGCTGCCCGGAAGCTACCGGTGCTGGCCACCCGCCCCCCAGGCGGGTCTCGCATTGGGACATATATACTCCCTCTAATCTTTTTTTTTTCTTTTGGTCGTTTCAGACAACAAGAATGGACTAGAAGTGAACAACACAGGCACACCCTTGTCTGAACCACTTTAAAAAAAAAGAATTGAAGGAGTACCTATCTGCGCTCTGCCTGAGCAGCCTGGGCAGCCGGCCGGGAGGGAGCGCCCATGTACTTGGGGTCGCGCCGTTCAATGCTGCTGAAGACGGCGGCGGCCACGTACCGGAGTCGATGACCACCCTTGGTCCCTGAAGCCGTCCGATAAGTAGCGTGCGGTCCAGGATTTGACACAGCAGAAGCTGATGTGACTTGGTCATTTAATTTCCTGGTTGATGGAGAGGATCCTGAGATTGAGCAATGCGCGCGCATGTGCGTACGTTTCCGGCCGGCGCAATACTATACCTTTTCGGAATTCCACGGCCGGGATCCGACTGCTGCGATGACCTTGTACTAGAAAGCATGCATGCGCGTTGTCGTTGCATGCTTACAATACAAATTAAGAGCCCACGTTAATTACAACACAGCACGGTACGTAGTACTCGTATTTGGTTTGGTTGTCGATCGGTCTGCAGGCGTATGTGGGTGCGTTCACGTGTCATGTCGTGCCTTAGCTTGCTTGTTTCTGTTGTTATTATTAGTACTCTGATTCTTAATTATGGTTTTTTTTTTTCGTATCGTGGCTTGCAGTCCAGTCAAGACGACGTACTCCTGATCGATCGAAAGGACTAGCTTCCCATAAAGCGCAGCTGAACGAGAATATATAATGAATGTATCATCGAACGATCCCTATATAGCTAGTAATTATATAAGTTCCATGCATATCGATCTTCAGTTGGCCTGCGTGCCCAATAATTCGAATGTATTTTCGTTAGCTAGCTAGTAATTAGTTCCACATCGATCATCAGTTGGCCTGCGTGCCCAATAATTCGAATGTATTTTCGTTAGCTTTCCTAAAAGTCAAGAGAGCCGATCTTAGCATCGTTGGAGTGTATATATATATATATCTCTCATGTCAGGATATATGTGTATCGATCCTTTGCTATGCTCAATAAAAGTGAACTACGTACTTATACTGCATGCAGTGTTTAACACTTGTTTGAATTGTAAACCACTGATGCACGCACCACCGCCCCGTCCTCCTGTATTGGCCTGATCCAATCAACTATCGTGAATGATTTCATCAAGTGTGAATTTCCTAATAATTAATATTTGATTCATGGTACGTGATCGATGAGCCGATCTTAGCATCGTTGGAATGTATATATCTGTCTCATGTCAGTAACTCCTATTTTAATTAATTGCCACCAGTGCCTTGTAGCTAGATCGGTCCACCAGTGTCTTAACCTTGGTTTTCAATTCCATCTGCAAATCGATGACACCCCAACCCCTAGCTTCACAAATCTCGATCACGCCTCTACTTAACGCGCTAATTTCCTTGTGTATGCACATTAATTGAAGCACTCCTCTTCTCCACCTTAATTCTCTACGTAGTACGTGTATTGCATTTTCTGTGCTTAATTTCCTTCTCTACCTACCTTTTCATCAGATCTCTCCTTTCTTCGCTTCCTAGCTTCTCCATCATACATCGCCCTGTCCATCATCTGCTGAGTGCCGTACCGATCTTCATCTCCAAGGTCAAGTCGCAGGGCTACCACCGACTCGACGGCGCCAGTACGTGATGACGCGCTCGATCGGCTTCACCCATCGTCGTCCACCTCTCCATTTTGAGACCCACGCACGAATCCATTATTTTCTCTTTCACTTGTCGCTATATAAGTACTTTCTCCGTTCATAAATAGATGTCGCTGTTGAGTTTTAGACATCACATTTGACTGTTCGTCTTATTCAAAAAATTTATGCAAATATTAAAATAAATATGGAACGACTAAAATATCTTCAATAATAAAACAAGTTATAAAAAATAAATAAGATTTGCGTAAAAAATTCAACAACGACATCTATTTATGAACGGATGGAGTATATTGCTTTCTAAGTGTACGTACTGCAGTCCCTGTTGACTTTTAGCACGGGCTCTCACACTCCTGCGCTGCAGAGGGCGGGATGGGGACAAAGCGTGTAGTGGTGGTTGTTAGAGAAGACGAGACATCCATTCCATTGAATGGCTTGATGAGTAACGAAGTCCATGCTCTGGCATGCTGCTGCTCCGTTGTTACAATTGTCCTTAGTCGAACAATCATCAATGGCTTCAAAAGCGAAAAAATGTGATAAGCGGTGGTGGCAACAATCTTTTTCCCTGAGAACGATGGGATGTCAGCTGCGTGAATATTGAGGATACCATATCAACATCAACTTAATTGCATGGCGGCAGGATGCTGGCTCCAAATTATATTGGATTGGATGCGATCAGGCGCGTACGTACTTGCTTTTTTTTTTCCTTCTTCTCAACTGATTGAATTGGAAAATATGATTGCGCTGTCAACTGGTTGAGCGTTCCACAGGCCGGAGTGCAGTCTGGATTCCCCTAAGAAAACTAGTAATTAATTGGTGGGCAGGTGCGTGTAATGATTTATCAACACGATATTTCTGACGAGGTGGCTTTATGAAATCACCGATAGCAAGAAATCAATAACAAAGTATTGTGGATGTTCCGTTAACTCCAAGTGGAACTCTGTATGGCCTCCTTCACGGCTTCACCTATAGCGTGACCTGATTATTATATCCTGATTTGTCACCTTCATATTTATGTACATCAACCAAAAATTATCTTTTCGATTTGTTTGGCTCCTGCATGTCAGTTGGAATTCAATATCAAGACTCGAATGATCAACAACAGCACGTACGGGAAAACTATATTGTATGGGCAACACAAGATTTCACTACATGAACAAACTAATCAGCACCGCTCACCTTGTAAAAGAGTCAATATGCTACTCCTGGATCTCGACTGGCCATTTTCCCTTGTCAATCCATCTTCTCTTGTAATTCCCCTCAAGATTTTAAATACTGTAAAAAATTCAAAATGAGACCATCGAGGTCATTATTACCTACATATGCGGAATAATTCTCAATTGAATTTTGTTTAACAAAGGTAAATTAACAATAGACTCTTTCACAAAATAATATGGGATTCTTTGTTTTTACTAAAATTCACATTTCTAAATGATACTTCGGCATTCCTTTTTCTTCCCTAACAATTATTTTTTGAAACAATTCACTTAGCTATTTCATTTTTTAATTAATCCTTCATGATACTTACGCATAGGGTTTTAAATAGCCGGCTATAGGTACCGCTATTGCCTGTTATAGCTGTTTTAGAGGGTCTGCCTCTATTTGCCGTTATGTACAACTTAGCTGTTATAGCCCGCTATAGCCTCATTTGATCTGGAGTGGCAGAACGGGGATGCGAATTTTGATCTGATGATAGATATAGAAACTGCAAACTTTTGATGGTAAGCAACGGGTGAAAAAAATTCCTATGGCAAATGAGGATTTCGCTCTTGATTTTTTTAGTTGATAATATTGTTAAGACAATATTAATTTGTGGTTACAAAATAGGAAAGAATATATAATAATTTAGTTACAATCAAACTGAAAAGATAGCTACAGAAAAATTGCGGCATGTACGATAATGTAATTACTAGTAATAGCATGTCATCCCGAGGCTACCACAGAATGAAATTTTCTTGTGAGCCAGAAGCCCTCATGAAAATAGGCAAAACCACCACGGAAATAGGCAATTACTGTGGAGGCTTTTCATGCCTCCCATGAAAACAGATCATCCACAGGGAAACAATTTTATGTTGTAGTGAGAGGCATTAAACAAGAATTTGCTACAGAGTCAAAATTATATCGTAGTGCGTTTCATTATTACTAATTAAATTCTGCAAGAATATGATAGTATGATGAATAACATCAAATCGACGGGGAATCTAATGGCTGGCTGTAATTTTGCGACAATAGTAATCTAGTATAAGCAATGCCCATTAATCAAGAGTAAAAAAATATTTCTTTGACATAAATTGGAGATAGTTTGACTGTGAATAAATACTTGCCATATGGCCCAACTAAATCGTGGGCAAACAAAAAAATAGCAGCCAGCATTTATAGGATTGTCAACAACAATTAAAAACAAGGAACATGAATTGATTGATTGGGTTAATGGCATGCATATCTGCCTGGTAAAGATCGATATAAATCAATGATGTGAGGAAACCGTGGCCATTGCTCATGCCCAGCCCATATACTCATTTCTGTTAGGAGAACGTAATGATAAAAATGAGGAGCAGCGATAGTGGCCTGGTATGCGTGGTGGCCATCATATTCATCATGTTTTTCTCGTTTCTCGCAATACCTATGCAAAGTGCGTATATGTTCTCCACATTGTCTTCTTGACAACCTTGTTCTTAAAGTTAGAGAGAATTTGTTCTGTACCAACAAAATCGAAAGGTGCACCTTTTTTTTTTGTTCAGTTAAATACCTTTGAAATATGCAGCCTTATTTGTATATATGATCACTTATTAGAACTAAGTGGAGCACCACTGACATATTCAAGCCATTGTACCTTGAAGCCCTAATAGGCTCCTTCCATGCTGAACATGCATGTTTTTTCATCCCCGTGGATCCAGCTAGCTGTCACATCCCGGTGCCAAAAATAGTTTGTCCAACTTGTATATTGCGCGGGTTTGCAAGAGGCTTCAGGAAGTGGATCTATCGTGGTGCGGCAGTACTCCATAAGCTTATAGCCTCCGAGGCAGTGCCAGGCTGAGGCCCTGTTTGGATCCCCTTCAGTTTCTTAAACCCTGGTTTTTTGGTAATGGTTCCTAAAAGTGAGGCTGTTTGGATGTTGGTTTTTTAAAATATGTAAACTAGCTTTTGGGTAGTTAAGCTGTCCATCCATATAAAGGGAGCGAATGAGGGCGGTCGCACGTAGGGGTAATTATCATATTTTCTTGGTGGGCGAGGGGTCATTCAACCAGATAAAAGAACTGATAATAGCCGGGTCGAGAAAGATTCTTTGTTTCTTAGAAACCGGGAAACTGGTTTTTAGAATCTGAACATTTGGGCAAGAAACTGACCGTCCCGTTTGGAGGCCCTCCAGTTTCTTATCGAAACAGGCCCATAATACTATGGAATGTTAATATTTTATTGTTGCCAACTTTAATGTGGATATAATAGAACAGCATAAATTCTGAAACATCTGTAGATTTTGGCGGTGTTTCAAATCTTCTTGCGGTATATTTTCAATGCAAGATCCTTTTGTACGTACTAGAAACTTTCTTAAGTTGTGTATTACCAATTACTGATAAAAGCAAAATATTGCAACAGGTTATGCTACGCTACTGGAGGCCAGGAGTACAGGAAGGAACTACACAAATGGTCTTACCAACACAAATTCAAATGCTATCGTGTCCAACATCACGTCACTAGACGACAACAAGTTAACCTTAATATTTTGCACGTCGACTGTTTGTGTGCATTTGAACACAAGTTCAAATGCATTTACTTGCTACTGCTGCCAGAACAATCGAGATTGTTACAAAACACGCGACGAGTGCAAGAACCACTGCCCAGCATGCAAACCTGAGTGTCCGCTGTAGCCACTACTAGAACAATGTAGTTTGTGATTCCTAAATAATGAGCAGAAGATATGAATATGCTCTGTGCTGTGGACAAAAAACCTCTTTCCTTTCCCATTTCTTCTCTTTATTTATGTTTGTGTGTATCCGTTGCACTTGCACGCCCTTGTTGGCCTGCCCCAGCATGGAAATATGCTTCCTTTATTTACTACTTATTTAGAGGTGAGGAGATATGGGATGGGATTTATTTCTTGTCTAACAGTGCAGTACATCCCCCTATATTATTGAGATGGACTATTTCTTCCGAATGCACCATGGTCTATCAAGGTTATGAAGTTAGAGCGGATATCCAGCGTGCCTCTTTCCCAAATACACTCCAATACTCCATCTCTCTCTCCATGATAGAGTACTTCCCACTATTTTTTTCCAACCAAAATTGATAATCCCCCATATAGGAGGAATATACTCCCAACAGACCCCAGACTATCGAGTATCGACATCACACGGACTACTCTGCTCCTCGACCTATGAATTACCTACTTGTGTTTAAAAAAAAAAAAATTGAACCTCTCCAATCTTAATATAAATGTAGTATCTGTCCGTGCATACAAAGATGAAAACACTCCAACACACACGACACAAACCTACACCTATACGCAGAAGAAAAGCCGCGTCCATCGATAAACCACCGGATCTTGTTGTCTTTTGTTGCCGATGTGCGACGAGGAGCGTCGCATTACCTTTGTGTCACCACGTGTGAGAGGTACATGCAAAAAGAAGGTCCCGGAAGAAAACAGAAGACAGCTATCAACTTTGCACAGAGGTCCCTAAAAAACTAAATAAAACTAAAAGAAGCCCCTGGGACTCCATGGCTCCGCGCCGCCAGGCACAACGCCGACCGCCGCAGCAAAGCTAGACCGCCAGCCGACGACCTCCGAAGCAAGATCCGCCAGCCGGCAACCTCCAAAGCAAGAGCCGCCAGCCTACATCCGTGGGCCAAAAGCTGACGAACCGCCAAGATTCGCCAGCCGACGAGCTCTCCTGCAAAGAGGCCCCCAAAAGACCCATCTCCACGAGCTCCACGACGGCGTCGGAGAGGAACTCACCGTCGAGGCGGAGGAAGCTTGGGAGAGTTTATTCCATGGTCGCGCCGCCGCCGCCGCATCAGCAATGCGCCCAGGACACAAGCACCCGCCACCGAGTCGAAATTGGCGCCGGTAAACCAGCCGCTCCGAAGTCCGCCAACAGCAAGCACATCCGCTGCCCGCCGGAGCTTCGACGCTGCAAAAGATCTCGCCGTCGCCGACGATGGCGACGCGAGAAAACGAACCCTAACCCTACTACCTAAATCTAAAGAAACAGGGAGGAGAGAGGGATATGTACATCCGGACGACAAGCCTGCGACCCCTGCCCACCTCTGGCGCCGGATGGGCCACCGAAGGCGAGGAGCCGCCGGACTCGCCGCCGGACATGGATGCGCCTTGATTTCGCCTCTACTGTAGCAACACGAGAGAGTTCGAGAGAACTGACCCATTGGTGACTCACCTACCGTCTGCGGCTACCACCATGCGATGTGCGTCAACTGAGGCCAGAAACACACGACGACAGGCACCAACCAGGCAATTTTCATAATTTTAACCGCTTCATTCAAATAGTCTCGCCTGACAGAAACAAAATGCGAATAATTTGAAATACCTCCACTTATTACTGTCAGTCCAATCCAATAAGACTACACTTGGAAGTAACACAGCTCGTATACAGGCCGCCGAAACAAAATTCAAACTTCGCTCACATCCCAGTAGACGTGACAATCGTAAGCTATTACTACAAGATTCTCCATGTGCCGACCGGG
Organism: Eragrostis nindensis; assembly: GCA_012490785.1. Taxonomy (NCBI): domain Eukaryota; kingdom Viridiplantae; phylum Streptophyta; class Magnoliopsida; order Poales; family Poaceae; genus Eragrostis; species Eragrostis nindensis. The sequence goes on from JAAXCT010001826.1 coordinate 76,468, forward strand.
AACAAAAAATAGACGATTAACTCAGGAACTAGCGCTATTCCTCTTATTTCTGCTGGCCAGATTCAACTGGGTCTTCGACTATCTCCGCTTCGAGTGGCTCGGAGCTGACAGAGGCCGCAGGCTGCTGGCTCTGATTGGCAGGTTGCGCCTGCGATGACCATTTGTTGCCGATAGCTGAGCTCATCATCTCGTATATCTTACTGCTGAGCTCAGTTGGGTTATCAGGCTGCAATATGACAGGGCAGACATAAGATGATTGTAAAAAGAGGAATGAATTGTAGGACTAACAGTGTAAGAAAAACAGAGACAGCAGCAGAAATATAAAGAACTTGCAGCATCAGCCGACACAAAACGAAAACAATCCTAAGCTGAAAACAGGGAAACCTTATGCAAATGGATATTGACCATTACTCGGTCGTTTGGACAAACACTCTTTTGCCATAAAAGAGCCACTCATGCAATAAGAGTGACTGCAAGTCATTCGTAAAAGTCACCGTCAAAGGTGAAACAATGCTTTATTGAATGTTACCATGATTATGGTTTTTTGAGACAATGATTACACTGACTTGTTATTTCATTTTATTAAAAAATGTTTATCTTATGTAGTCAGGTTTCTAAACAGTCGACACAAGTTTTCCTCACCAATGCATACGAGATGGACAGTAACACACTTGCGTGCTTAATTACTCACCGAAAAGCCACTTGAAATCATAGCAGTTTCAAAGAGGATATCAACAGCCTTTAGTGCCTCAGGGTCATCCGGGTTGCTTCTGCATGCAACCTGCATTCCAAAGAAAAATATGTTAGAGCGCAGACAGTAGGATCATTGCAATAATCAGACAAACATCAACTTTCTAAAATATCTGCAGGCTGCTGTCACACAGGAAATGCTGCCATAACACACAAATTTTCGAGTACACTGTCCAATGTTACTACGTAAATACTTAACAGCAAGCAAGCACTTACATTCAATCCCTTGATAATTTCGTGCTCTGGGTTTATTTCAAATACTTTCCTTGATCGCATGAAATCCAAAGATGATGTATCACCCATAGACTGGGCCCTCATCAACCTGTTAACCGACATGGCCAAATTATTAACAAATTTCAATTAAAGTGTCTTGCGAATCTGGAAAATCGCCACGAATTTACAAAAGAAACTAACCTCTCCATATTGGCTGACCAACCAAACTTTGCTGCAACAAGAACACATGGTGATGAGCTGAGACGGTTAGAAATGTCAACACGTGCAACCTTATCGCCCAATCGTTTCTTGATCCAGTCACAAGTTTGGCTGTACTCCTGCTTGATCTCCTTCTCTCTTTCCTCATTCTTATCACCTGAAGTATATTTGCAAACCATATCAAGAAATAAGAAAAATACATCCCTATGACAATTATTTTTAGTTTTTTTTACTCATGCGGAGAAGTTACATAGCCTGCAAATAGCCAAAATGCCAAATTACTTCTATAAGACAGCGCTGTTGCTCAGAATCCAACCTTCCAAAAATTTCATTACTTATAATTTAAAAAATAAATGGTACAACAGAAATAACAATTCATGTCAGTGGGACTAGTCATTGCAAAATTGGCAAAGTAAAAATTGAGGTTAGCAATTCATACCTAAGTCCAAGTCTTCCTTGCTAATGTCCACGAACTTCTTATCCTTGTAGGAGTTCAGATTCTGGATAGCCACTTCATCCATAGGATCAACTAAAAGCAGAACCTGCAAGAAAGGAAACAATAGTTTCAAAGTTAGAGCATCCAACTGATTCATTACATTTCGAATACAGTGCACATTCTACTAGAATTATTATTTGTTTCAACTAGTGATCATGTTTTCGTGCTTGTGCCAACAAAAATTGCAAGAAACTCATTTTTTTTTGGGACATAAAATCCTTTCAAAAAAAGCTACTCCCTCTGTCCAGAAATATAGTGTACATAGAGTTTTGTTAGAGCATCCAACTGATTCATTACATTTCGAATACAGTGCACATTCTACTAGAATTATTATTTGTTTCAACTAGTGATCATGTTTTCATGCTTGTGCCAACAGAAATTGCAAGAAACTCATTTTTTTTTTCGGACATCTCATCCTTTCAAAAAAAGCTACTCCCTCTGTCCAGAAATATAGTGTACATAGAGTTTTGTCCTAAGTCAATTTTTTTGAACTTTGACCAACAATATTTAAAAATATATATTGTTTCAAAGTAAGATAGTTATATATTCTGAAAGTTCATTTCACGATGAATCTAGTAAAAGCATTTTCATGTTGTCAATCTTTACGGTTTTCTAGATATTATTAGTCAAAGTTCAAAAAGTTTGACTTAGGACAAAACTAGATGTACACTATTTTCCTGGACTGAGGGAGTACAACTTTATGTCTATGATAGAGGATGGTTGATGGCACAAACAAAATAGCAAGGGCAGTTTAATGGTAAGAACTGAACTACACCAAAATATCTATATGATTTATTTATATCTGACAAAAGACTACAGATTGTTGTTCCAGGATGCAGGATTGAAAGTAATTGACCCAGGCACCCAGCAACTTTATTGATGGAATAATTCTGTGGCCTATCAGCTTCTCTACTTATGCACATTAATTGCCCAACATGAAAATACGAAGTCCCAGATTATGAAACTTAGATTAGATGAGTGACCCAGGTGCCAAAGTGGAATCCATCCATTTTTCTTGGCAAGATTTGGCATGTATAAAATGAATCCATCCAATATCAGGAAACAGTAAAACAAAAAAAAAATCCAAATACGCTACAGTCAATAACTTATTTGCAGTTACAGTAAGCTCATTTCATACCTCGTATTCTTTCTCAGTGAGCCTCTCTAAGAATGGAGCATTTTTGGCACTACTTAGACTGTCTGCAGCAATGAAGTAAATGTCCTTCTGCTCGGGTTTCATGTTTTCCACATATTCATCCAAGCTTATTAATTCATCGTTGCTTTGAGAAGAAAAGAAGCGCAGCAAAGGAGCAATCCTCTTGTGGTTTTCTTTATCTTCCATGCAACCAAGCTTTAAGAATTTGCCATAGTTCTCCCAGAATCTTTCGTAGTCCTGTAGTAAATTAAGGATGATTGAATGAAAAAAGGAGATAACAAAGGCACCAAATCAACAAGAAGGAAAGAAAAAATGAATCTTACATCTCTATTTTCACTGCACGAAATGCCAAGTATCATATCAAACGCCTTCCTCACCAATCTCTTTCTCATTATACGCACCTGTCAGAAGTGATAAGAGCAAGGGATAAAACAAATTCATGAGGACCGATTGCTCAAAACAAAGACACAATAAGGAAACTCTTGCCAAGTAACTTACAATTCGACTTTCTTGAAGGATCTCACGGGAAACATTGAGTGGAAGGTCATTAGAATCAACAACACCCTTTACAAAGCTCAAATATCTTGGGAACTGTCATCCACATGTCACGGTATTAGATATACTTGGTTCATAATTTTTTATGAAAACTGTATACGAATTTGAGCTTACCAGTTCACCATCAAAATCATCTGAGATGAACACGCGTTTAACATAAAGCCTGATATTCTTTGTCTTCCTATCAGTTATGTCTTCCTTCTTTGTAGCAGGAACAAATAGAATGGATCTGAATTCCACCTCACCCTGCATCAAGTAGATCAAGCAAGTATGATTAGTTGTATGGAAGATGCACATGTCATCCTGCCGCCTAAGCAAATCACACAATTCACCCCACAAACATGAACCAAATCAGGCTGGCGAGTTGGGCTGGGGTTGGGGTAAAGGAATAGAGATACCAAAAACACAAACAACAAATAATAACTTCGAATGTGAACATAAATCACATGGTATCTCAGCTCAATGCAACAGATAGTTAGGAATAAGCAACAATCGTGCTACATTTTCTATCTATTTCTCGGGAGTAAGTTATTTCATTATGTCACAGATGTTGCAGAAGAATGTCAACTGGTATGTACTTTCATGGCATGAAAAAATTGAAGAAAAATCTTACAAGGTCAAATATGAGAAGCTCTACGAGATGATACTTGGGTCACACATTTATTTAAACCTAAAAGGTCAAACAGCAACATATCCATGAGTACTAGTCCTGTGGTCTCATACAGCTCAATCCGAATGCCGAGGATGATATTGAATCCGACTCCAAACGGTCAGCATACCGGGCAAAATTTCTACGAACGCCACGCCTGACCTACAACCCCATTATATGGAATGCCTGGGCACCACCAAAGTGCAAGACATTTGCCTGGCTAGTCATACAAAACGAGTGTGGACTGCAGACAGACTACAAACCAGAGGCTAGCTGAACAACATTCTGCCCCCTATGCAGACACACGCAAGAGACACGCGATGAGTATGGGATGATGTTACACAATGGACGGCCAAACCAAAGCTACAATCAAGTCACAGGCCACAAACATCTTCCAGCCAGGAATGGTGGATTACTTACTATTGCCACTTTGACAGAACACAGGACGCGCCAAAGAAAGGTCTAGGAACAATGATCCTACTCATCAATTGGGAAATATGGAATGAAAGATATGCAAGGATCTTCTGCGACAAAGAGCTTGTGGTGAACTCCTTAGTTGCAAAAATCAAAGACGAAATGGGGATATGGAGTATGGCAGGAGCAAACCATTTAGCCTTTTTCCTAATTTATGTTTTGTAAGCTAGAAGACTCCCAGGGCTCTAGGCTGTATACTGTCTTCTTTAATTAATGAAAATGGGCACCGTCTCGAGTCAGTTCGTTTAAAAAAAGAAAAGAAAAATCTTATATCAGAAGTTATGGATTGTGAAATGTGACGGTTCAATAATCATCGCGTGCATTGTGTGCCCAGCGCATATCATAATCATGGTTGCACATATTATGATGAGGTCTAAACAAGCCAGGATAATAACAATCATCAAAAAATAAATAAAGAAAAGGCAACCAATCAAAGACATACCTCTGTAGTGAAGTGTGAGGAGGCTAATGGATCCAAGTATTCATTGAAGGTTTTCTTGTAAAATTCATTGTACTCCTCAGTTGAAACCTCTTTGGGGTTCCTAAGCTGTAGCACAGAGGAACATGAGGCTCAGACATTCATACATTTGAAAGCACAGGTACCTAAGACTTACTCAAACGATCAACAAATTAATCAAACTATCATCAAATCAAACAGAAAAAGATCTTACCCAGATGGGTTGGGTTTCATTTGTAAGCTCCCAATCCCAATACTTCTCCACAACAGTTTTTGTCTTTTTCTTAGCCTGATGATGATGTCATAATCTCGGTAAGTTACACAATAGAATTTTCTTTATAATAAAGCATACCCAGGAGTTCCAGATATTTTTAAAGTTACCTCCGTTTTAGTTTCAGCATCACCTTCTTTATTAGCTTCAGCTGGATCCTCATCAACCTCGACCTAGAAAATCCAACAGTTGCCTGGCATAAGTAACCTCATCGCTCAAAATATAAACTACAGAAGAAATAGGGGTATTAACCTCTTTTGTGAATCCTTTCTCTTGCCATGTGTAAATGGGGAAGGAAACAAACTGAGAGTAGTTCTTCACAAGTTTTTGGATCCTCTCAGGATGAGCAAAACCTTTGTCATCACGCTGATAAAAACAAGCATGATGGTTAACAACTGGAACATAGAAAAGAAAGTTATAATGAGCTTCTAAGCACACATACCTTGAGGTAGAGAGTAAGACGAGTTCCCCTAGGAATGAGTTTTTCTGGGTCAGTTTCCTCTCTTACAGTATAAGAACTAGATTCTGCTTGGCCTTCCCAAACATACTGCTTGTCTGATTTAGGGCTCTTTGTTGACACAGCAACCTATAATTTAGATAAAAAGGCATCCATGTAATATCAACAAGTCAAGGGTATCATACAAATACAGTAGCAAAAGATAATAGGATGTAAACAATCTCTGCTCATTATCAACTAATGCTCAAAATAAACATGTAACACCATACCTTATCTGCAACAAGGAATGCAGAATAAAAGCCAACACCAAATTGTCCAATTAAGTTGCTGTCCATGCCCGCTTCTTGACTCTCCTGTTGTACAATACAGTTAAAATCGAGAATATGGCAGAAACGCAAAGGCAGAAAGAGAACATATGTAGGATCTCACCTTCAGTGCCTTCAGGAACTTGGCAGTTCCACTACTTGCAATAGTACCAAGAGATTCAACTAGTTCTTGCCTCGTCATACCAATCCCAGTATCACTGGAGGAGAGCAAAATGCAGGCCATAATGAAAACCGTTTCCCAATAAAGAAACTGCCTATATGTAGCCTATCACTTTAATGTAAATAGTACTCACGTAATTGTTATTATTCCATTATCCTTGTCTGTTTGGATGCGAATGGAAAGTTCAGGACCATCCTTCAGAAGATCAGGATCAGTCACACTCAAATAACGCAACTTATCAAGTGCATCGCTTGCATTGCTGCAACCAAAAAAAAAAAACACGTTAGAGAGATCAAACTAAACTTCACAGTGCAGACATTACATAGAACCTGATAATAGCTTGCAGGACTTATTTTTAGAAAAGGGAACAGCAGAATTACTCCAGGAAACAAGAGCGTGCTAAATGGACCAATTTCTGTCCTAGCATGTCACCCACCTGACCAACTCACGAAGGAAAACTTCCTTGTTACTGTACAAGCTGTGCACGATCAAATCCATGAGCCTGTTGACCTGCACATTGTACAACACCCAACCATAATTTACCTCTCAGCATTGACAAAAGGAGACTTTTCTTCGCAACAATGACAAATAGACATTTTTCTTCATGAGGCTGCACAAGATGATCAATAGATACCTCAGCCTGGTACTCGTATTTCTCAGCCGGTGGCGTGTCTGACGAGTCAACAGCGGCAGCGCTCGATTCATATCGTCTCCTAATAAGGGCACCATCCATCAGCTTGAGCGACGCCACATTACCGGCTCCAGTAACCTTGGGTGCTGCAAGCGCAGACAGCAACCTCTTCTGGGACTGCGGCACCCCGGACGCACCATTGCTCACCTGAGACCAAACAACAGAACAGATATAAGTATGTAATAACACAGCCGCTCATGCCCTGGGAGCAATTGGGACAACTAAATTTCGGGAAAAAAAAATCACGTTTCTCCTCTATTAAAAACTTAACATGGCCACATTTCACACCCAATTCAGTCAGGGCAACGACATGACCAATGGCCTGGCGCATTAGATCAATACCCAGAACTAAACTCAAGCACCAATTGAACTAGTAACTTGCTAACTAGCACCACACCACCGAGACCGACTCAAAACGAAGATCCCTATTCACCAATTTTGAGCGGACTGGAACCGGCTCACCAGCTAAAAGCTCACTCTCATCTCCTCTCCACGCTTCCCTAGAATCCAGACCAACAAACGGACACTAACTAGCGGGCCGCACTCACCGGGCGATGCGGCGCCGAGGCGGCGTCGGCGGGGACCACGGAGGCGGCGCCGGCGGCCGCGCGGCGGCGGGCGGCGGCGCAGAGGGATCGCCTCGAGGCCCCCAGCATCTTCGCGCTCCTTCAACCACGCCGAGGACGGAGGGCTGCGAGAGCTTCCGCGCGCGGAAGCAGCGGCGAGCGAGCGAGCGGAGACGGAGACGACGACGACGCGAGGGTTTAGCAACGGGGGCGTAGGGTTTAGAGGAGCGCGGGGGCAGATGGGGAGGGAGGCGTATAAATGGCGTGCGCCTTGCGGGGCAAGAAGAAGATGGGTGCGAGCCGCTGAAATGATGGTCCCACTGATGGGGTCGAGATGTCAGTGAGTGGCTAGCTAAGCGTGGTCCGTATTGCCTGGTGTGTTTAGCAGTTCAAGTAGAAGGTTCTGGAGCGCGAGGGCGCAAGAAAATGCTGCGGGCATTCGTAGCGGAAGTGGTATGTGCAATACTGCACAATGACATGTGGATCCCATGTAAGGTCGGGATGCTTGTGGCCCACAAGCAGTGAGCGAAGTAGAGGACCTTCCCGTGGTCACGGGGTTTCACCCGATAGTCCCTGGTTGCGGCCAATGACATGTGGGTCTACCGGCCACTGTGTGGCTGGATTTTGCGCGCTGCGGAACGTTCTGGATAATGGAGCGAAGCTACGCAGATTAATTTTTGCGCGGCTGACGTGCAACCGTTACAAGCCTCTACATCATAGTACTTTTTTTTTTTTGCGAGGAGCCTACATCATACGGAGAACACAAGTGACAGTCACGTACATACAACCACCGTCTTCCTATGATGTAGGCTATCTCAGAACAGAAGAAGTCGATCACATAACAAACAAAATAAAAAGCATCTGCCTATCACAAAAAAAAAAAAGCATCTGGGGTTTCATAGCAGACAATGAAAGTCCTGGACCAAATTATCGCTAGAGAAGCACTAGGGGAGATTTGCAAGAAGCAGATATTACAGGGACCATCTGCACAACATACTGTATGTATCTTTCCTTTGTCTACATTAAGTTACTATTCCAAACCTATATATGAAAGAACGAACAGACCTAGTACAAGGTGTACATAGTCGAGCATACTGCTCCCAAACAACAGCTTTCAGAACACTTTAAAGGCTAGCGCACCACGGTGCGCGCGCAGGGTATCTCCAATGGAGCTGGAGGAGAATGGCAAAGGTGGATGATGAGAACTGCTTGTCGTCACGGTTCCAGCTTCAAGGAGACCACCCGTGACTGCCGGTTCCGCTTGGCTGCCCTCACAAACACCACTGAGAGACATGATGGCGCCCACCATGGCCTGCGGACTTCTTGCTCCCCTTTCAGGCAGGCGACTGGAGATGGATTTAACAATGAAGTAAAGAAAATACATTATTCAGATATCAGACATACAGTTTCAAAGATATGTAGCTGTCTTTGATACTGTAAACAAGATATACAAAGAGCTCATTAAAGCATGCTTATTTTTTCGGATGTCCCCGAAGGGACTCATTAAAGCATGCCTAGATAACTGGCAAAGTCATCCAATACAATACTTGATAGCAGTATATCTCGGACTCAAATCTTACATCTTGCTATGCCAAACGACACTCGGGTCACGTAGTGACAGCACCACAAAACAGTAAAACTGAATAAAAATATTGGGACAGCATTATTCCCCAGCCGCAGGCACAACATTCAAAAATAAACAGGTCTGTAGCTAGGTAGGTGTACTATATTCTTGACGTGAGCGGTGCTAATGCCTTATCGGATCTTATAATAATACTTTCCCCAGTCTGATTTACTTATTTTCATTTAAGGTGTTGATTCAACCTCAAATGCACATGATGAAGAATTTATCGATATTATATCAATTACTTCCACCGCTTCATGTGACAAGTCAGCAAGTTTTTATGTATAGAAGCGAAGTATTGAGAGTTTGGCACCATCTATTTTGGACCAGAGGTAGTGCCGCATATGTTTGATGATGAAGACATGAAGCCACTGTCATAAAGTTGATAACGACACTATCTATGCATAAACCTTTTGCGAACTGCTTAGCTCAGCCAATGTAGATACGAAAGACACACACACAGAAAAAAGGGGAATTACACAAACCTTTAATGCGCCTCAACTCTTTGCAGAGTGTGATAAAGTCTCCCCATTTCATATGGCACCGTCTGATAAATCGCAGAATTTGCTCAGTAGTAAACATGGATAGGCTTTCAAGATATTCTCCATTGACACCATTTTCTTCAAAAACTTGTCTGTAGCTACCAAGATTTATTTCTTCCAGCCATAATCCAACATCCTGAAAGAACATAATGATCTTATTAGGTCACAAATCAAGCATCTTGTGGAGAAAAATTAAAAGCATTAACTATTGCATCTGACCCTAACAGAAGTAACCATACTAAGCTAAATATAGCTTACAGGTTAAAATATGGATTGAAAATAACGAAACCTTGTCAAAGACACAATTCTAGAGTAGATAATCAGTGAAGGCAAGGACTAAATAAAACTAATCTGCAACCAGATTTGCAGGACGAAAGACCCATGGCAAAATGAGACAAAAGAACAATGAAAAGCAACTTTACTTCGAAAACTTACAATGAGAAGAAATGCCAATTTCTAAGATGGGCTATAACATAAATGCCTAAAAGGCACGAATGTAAGAATCAACATAAACGCAAACTTTTACACAGTCCAACAATGCTCCAAAACCAAAACTTTGCATAAACCCATGCTCTAATAACATTCAAGCCATTAAATTGTTCAGTGCATATATCTATAAAACGATTGTTGTTGCAAGATGAGATAAAAAATGAAATGAAACATAGACTAGCCATAGATGAGCCTTGTCAATAACCCAACCCCATTCTAGGGGTAGCCTAATCTAAAACAGCCTGAGACCATCTAAACTTAGCACAGCGTCAACCTAGCCTTAGCCTCAATCAGGCGGTCCAGGCGCTACCTCAAGTTGAAAACCCCTTACAGCGTGATGAGTATGGCTTAGCTCAGAAAGAATGATCAAGAAACAGAATCACCTCAAAACTATCACGTGGTCAGTAAAAGTAGTAAATACCAAGATAATGGCAATGGTAAACAGTGTGAAATAGAAATGATTCTCAATTTGCAGTCAAGTTTAGATGATAGATAAGGGAAACCAAACATCAAACCCATGAAACAGTTAGCCAAGTTTTCCATTAAGCGCTATTCGTCGCCTAGGCCTTTCGAGATTCTGACCATCACCAGTCGACGTGTACCGAACGTTCCATGTGAGAATATTTTTTTCAAAAAAAAAAAAGCTAAAGGATAACTACTTGGTTTATAATAGTCCCTAAATAATCATTTTATAACTATTAAAACACAATGGACTTACATTCACCTAAAATGAATTCATAAGCACCTTTGAATAGGTACCGAGAGTATATCAGATAACTGAACTTCACATGATAGTATCTTATATAGTATATCATTTCACATGATAGTATCATAGATCGGTGGTAAGTCCAGGTAGCACTGGAACAAGCACTACATTTGACTCACAAGACTTGGTGAAAGATGCCTAGGTTATGATAGCCTCTCCAGTGCCCAAGTTCCGGTGCCATCAAAACAACAGAATCCAGGGATGATAGAAGATGCAACCAAAAATTGATAAATCTAAACACAGAGCAGTTCAACAACTTAAAGGTCAACTAGTCAGTAGCAGTACATTAAATGAATGGAGCAACCGCATATAAGTACAGAGGTACCAGGAATTTTCTTAACAAAAGCAAGATCACAGATTTCCCCAGTACCTAACTAGTGGGAACAGCATATAAGGTGTGAGTTCTGAACTAGGAACCTAACAATCAACAATCACCAAATTCCATCCAAAGTGGCTCAAACTAACGATGCAAAAATGCAGACTCTCCACTCCAGTCCTCTACAGAACTGGACAAGGATTTTGAAGCTCCGAATCATCAGAAGAAGAAAAGCCGTATCACAGATTCAACAATCTCCTAGCTAATTCTCCCAGACTAGAACCTACGGAACAGGATTATGCTATACAAAGGCCACTAATTTTCGCAGAACAACAACAGCATTTTCAGCAGTCAAAGCAGAAGGGGCGAAAAGACTAGAACCTCGACAGTCCAGATGAAGAAATCCAGCGGCTCCGGCGACCGCCCCCGGCCCGTCTCCCTCCTCCCAGGGGCGGACTTCGTCTGAGTCATGGGGCCTCAGAACCAAACCACCGAAATCCTTGGACGAAACACCGCACCCACTGCAGCGACTCGACCAGGTGGACGACGCGCTCCAGTGCCGACTAGCGCCGATCTCGCGCGTTGGTGAAGAAGAACCTAATCGAACCGCAAAGGGGCGGCAGACTGGGTCAGTAGCGCACCACGCAGCAGAAGAATCCGGAGCCGACGCCAAATGGGTTCGACTGAAAGGAATCTATCGCAGCAAGCAGGCAAAGGGTTGCTTACCAGCAAAAGAAGGAACCAATCCTCGACAGAATGGATCTTCGCTCAGAGCAGGCCGGGAGGAAGAAAGGAGCGGTGAGCGGAGGATCCGGCGGGGAGAGAGGGGACCGGCTCGCCGACGGTACTGGTGCTCGACGGCGTTAGTAAAAGCCAGGCGCGGTGGTGCCCGTGGACGAGCAACTGGGAGGGGAACTGGAAGTGGGAGCCGGGGAGCTGATGGGCAGCGCAAGCCCCCTATGCGTCGCGTTGAGCGGCTTTCCACCTTTAGTTTTATTTTCAATTTTTATACACTTTTCAACATTTCAAATTGTAAGAAGTTAGAAGGAAATTGATTTATCATTTTACTTTTCACTTTTTATATGTCTTTAAATATTCTAAGTTGCAAAAATTATAAAAAATTGACTTACACATCACAATTATAAAATCTTTAATTAATCTTATTATTTAGCTTATGAGTCCACTATGGAATTCAGCGCCGACATGTGGGGCCGCCTACTCTCCGTGCCTCAACGAAGCCTACCGCCCACTCCGTCCGTCCTCGCGTCCGCGCCGGTCAGCTCGCCTCCATCGGAACCACAACCCTAACTACTCGCACTGACATCGCCATCGAGACCGCCCGCCCCCCGCCGCGCCCAGGGCGAACCGGCCGAGACGGCGTCTCAATGAGCCCGCGTTCACCACCGTCCATGCCCTCTCCGGCATCCGGCCGCCGCGTCGCGCCGCCTCCTCTGCCCCAACTCCCTCCGTTCCACGGCCAGCGCAGGATCCCTCTGCCTCCCCTCCTTCCTCTCCCCGTCTCCTCGACAACAAACCCGTGGGAGGTCTGGACCTTGAGAGGCGGAGGACCCGTTGCCATCACCACCGACGCCGATTCGCGTCCCCGTCTTGCGCCATCACCACAGCGTCGAGTTCAGCATTGACCTTGAGGATCTGCGCTGCCAGGATTTTGCGATGTCAAGGATTGCAGATCGATGGCTCCATTCAATCACCGTCATCCATGTGAGGTCCATGACATCATGCAACCTGCTAGGTAGTGCTATGTTTTGACAATTCTCCACGACCTGAGGCAAGTACATAGCGAGATCTGCATCAGTATTTTTATTTTTTTTCCCGTTGTTCCTGATTTAGCAACTCACGTCGAAGGTTGATTGCAGGATGTGGAGCATCAGAGGAAGGGAAGGAAGGAAAAATGGGTATTGCTTCCACTTTCACACCCCAACCTCATATTTTCTCTCAGATTCGACTGTGCCCTCTTTATTTGCTGCTTTCACACCCCAACCTCATATTTTCTCTCAGATTCGACTGTGCCCTCTTTATTTGCTGTTTTCCAATTAAAACTGCTTGCCGTGTTGCTCATTAATTATACTTCTGTTGCTTCTACAACTGCTATAAACCGGTGGAAGGAATGATATTATCAGGTAACAGAATGGGGAATAGGAAATAGGATACATGAAAATATTTGCTTTCAATGTATTTGGATGAGCTCAATGTATTACTTGCTCCAAGAGGAAATGAGATAAACAGCGCAATGCATCTTGCTTTATTGATGTTCATTAAATTATTTCCTCCCAGGCCATTTGGTCATCACTTTGATTTTCTCTATTCTTGCAGTCGATTTTGTTAATATGCATACAACATATATGTAAAATTCTTGTAGCCTGAGCAAAATCCTCACTTCCTATATGTGACACTATTCGGACCTGCGATAAATTTATTGCATACTTATTCTATAGTTCTCTGACTGCCAATTGAAAGCCCCTATTTGTATAGTCGCTTCAGTGGGCACTCATATTTAGTATATAATTCTAGGTATTGTTGGAGGGATTTCCTTTGGAACAGGGTTCCACTAGATGCATTTGCAGCTTACTAAAAAAATGTGATATTACTATTTACCTCAACACTGTCTACATTATTGATTAGCTCTGATTTTGAACGGCTCACCAAAATCTTTTAACTCGGTCCTTTTCAATCTTGAGAGGTCGTCACATTCACTCATTTAGCTTTTCCATTTAGTATTCTAAGAAAATTTCGACATCTCTGGAATTGGGACTATAATTCTTGGCAGTGCGAGAATCATATGTCAGTTTCACTTGACCTGTCCTTTCTAAAACTGATAACTAAATTTTTACACCTGTAATTGTACTTCCTTATTTTAATCTTTTGTTACCAAGTAATTGCTTACCTGATAATGTTTTGTCAACTTGCTAATGACAGGACACGAAAACCAAATAATGCTGCTGAGGTAAAGCTTTGGTGCTATTCTATTTCAGGGAGGTAACAATGTTGATACCCCAAGAATCATGTTGTCAGGTGATGGCTTGTTCTAATCAATAACTGGAATTTTTTGCAATGTAGCTGTCATGTTTTGGTGATAGTGACCATTTTGCTTTTATTGCAGATAAAGCTTTTGTCTGTTTCTATTTGCCGTGGCCAGCATTCGAGGAGATAGGCGCGGAGGACATGGCTGCCCCGGTGAACCTGCCTCCGTCGCCGTCCGCGCGCTCGCCAATGTCCGAGTGCACTCTGAGATGATAGCACGGCTTGGGCTTACTTCGATGACGAAGGAAACTACTCCTTTTCCGGCTTGAGTGGAGCAATTGTTGTCCAACCAGAAGCCGGAGGTGGTAGCTGCCAGCATCAACGCCACCATCAAATCCGGCCAAGAGAAATCTCCCAGTTGCCCCCAACATGAGGCCTGTGCAAGAGGTGAGCCCGACCACCCTCCCCTCGTCAGATTCGGCATTTGTTTTCCCCAATTATCAATCAAAACTATCACAGTCAACTCCATATGTTTTTTTCCTGAATTAACTCCATTTGTCTGAATGCATGATCAGAACTATGTTCCATAGGCACTGCATAGTTGGTGTTGGCACTGCATAGTTGGTATTTATATTTCTCCATATGAAATAGAAAATAATCACGTTGCTTGAGCTAAAGAACTCTAGATGTTTTTGATGCAAATAAAAAACTCTAGATTACTGGACTGTATCAATTTCAGTACCAAAATAACTAGAGCAGCAAACTAAAATCAATTTGACTGAAATTTCTGAAAATTATATATGAACTGCTAGCCAATAAACAATGCAATTCATCTCACTTATTGCTGCCGATTTCCCTTTTATTTTTTATTATAAAGATCAAGTTCATATATGTGTGACTTTCTAAACGAGATGCATCGTACGGGGATGTCGCCGAGGTCGAGAATCAGGTGAATTAAAGATGTGACTTTCTAAAAGGCACGAGGCTCAGTTTGATTTAACAGTTCAACCTATCATACATGTACTTATGATCTTATCTGTGAAGTTCACATCATTTATACACAATTATCATCACCTATGTTACATCACCAGTTGTCTACATTTATTTTAGAAAAAAGTTTGGACTTTCTGTGAAGGAATAGTGAACTCATGGAAGAACTGGTCCTATGTAATTTCACATTGTTTTGAATAGCAGTACAATGAGGGTTAGGTGAAATCAATTGTGATGCATCTGTTTTAATGCAATCAGGAGCTGGATCATGGGGATGTGTGGTAGGTGATGAGAAAGCAAGTCTGATTGCCGGAGGTATGGGCACAATAGCAACAATGCATGCTTTACATGTTGAATGCTTGGCAATGATGAAAGGGACTGAACTTGCTATGGACTGGGGCATAGAACATTCATGTTTGAAATTGAGTTGGCAATTAATTTGTCTAGGAAGATTATAATTTTGATCTTGTTGACTGTGGTGTTTTGAGACGTGAAGCCAGAAGCATTATCTACAACTCTTTTGATGAAGTTTCAGTTAATTGGTGTCGTAGATCATGTAATAGGGTTGCACATGAGCTTGCAAGCCATGCTGTATTGTTGAGTTCAAAGGAGCTTGTGTTTGAGCATTCCATTTAATGCTCATGTGAATGGTGATTCTATTACTCAGTTACTATCACCGTGCAATGGCTCATGCATGGTTTCAGATTGATTGACTTGAATTCTGATTATGCAGTATGCAGTCCATGCAGACAAATATCGATCCATTCAATTATCATATTCTGCCAATATTAAGTGATTAGTTTTTGATGTTTCACTTGTGATTACTCATCCTTTTTTTCTCTGTGCATAAATATATATCACAGCTAAAAACATCATATATTACTAAATAATTTAATTGTGGATTTTTTTTCTTTTTTTTTCTTTGTGCACAAAAATGTATCGCAGCTAAAAACACCACATATTACTAAATAATTTAATTGTGGATTTTTTTACCGACCAGCCTGTGGCAACGCACGGGCACTTTTGCTAGTATATTATTAAGAGCTTATTTAGCGTGGATCCTGAAGCTGGGGAGCAGCCCAATTCTGTGGAGTTGGTAAAGCTTAGTTCACTGTAACGGACAACCTCATTGAACATTGGCTACGCACCTAGGCGTGGAGTTCAGAGGTAATTACCCGCTACTGCCATTAGGTACACAAAAAAACTCGATTCATTCTTTTATTTTCTCCCACCTACCTCTCTTTCCTCTCCAGATCTCTCCATCGAGATCTGGCTTCCTGTAGCTGGCATGCCGAGCGCCCAACCCTAGGCCGCGCCGCCGTGACATCGCGTGGCCGCAATCTGCGTCTCCACCGCGTCCACACACTTGTCTCCTGTCCCAGCCAACCTTCCCCTTCTCTCTTCTCCTGACCGCCCAAGCTCATATCCAAACGAATCCTCGCGGTTGGATCCAAAGCGGAATCGGAGCGCCGCCCCGTCCCGTCCAGCAGGAGCGCCGCCACGCACCGTGACCGAGCAGGGGCGCCGCCAAGCCCCGGCCCGCCGAGGTGAGACAAACCCTAGCAACACGTTCCTTTGTTTTTTTTTTTTAATTTTGTTGCTAGCCTAAGTACTCGGTTTTTTATCAATTACTTGCCTCCTTCAACTTGCTCGGTGTCACTACGGAGCTGGGTAGCGATTCTATTTGATTCATCACATGATATAAGGGGAATGTCAAAATGGTATAGTGTGGGAAAATTGCCATTTTATCACGTTTATCTATGTTATTTCATTGTATTAGTCGATTAATGCCTAGGCCACGTTTTGAGTAGAATGTTGTATATATAATTTATGATGTTTTGCTTGTTAATATGTAATGATAACATCTGTAATGCCCCGGTTTGCAATCTCTTATCAGTTGCTCATTGGGCCCATGACGCCGTGGAACCCTGACGACAAAAAAAATGGCCAAGAAGGCGAAGAAGGGGACGACGGAAGGTGGAACCGTGTCTTCAAGCAACGCCGGACCAAAGGACAGGATTAGCTCCCTACCGGACAGCGTCCTGTGCTGCATCCTGACCTTGCTCACCATCCGAGACGCGGCGAGGACCACCGCGTTGTCGACACGGTGGCGGCCCCTGTACGCGTCGCCGGAGTACCAACCTGACAGCATCGACGACGTCGACATGTGGCGCGGCGGGCACCCCGACGCGGTCACCCGCGTGCTCGCCGCGCACGGGGACACCATCAAACGATTCGTCCTTCGGCACACGTACCCGCTCGCTGTCACGCTGTCGAGTTGGTTCCAGATGCTGTCGGAGAGAGGTATCGTCGAGGAGCTCGTCCTGGAGACGCCGCTTGCCCCGCGGCTTCAGCTCCCCCGCTTCATCCTCGCCTGCGGCTCCCTCCGGTCGCTGAGCCTCTGCAACTACACCTGGCCCACCACGGGGGGAGTGGCCTGGATGCTGCCGCACCTCACGGAGCTCACCCTGACGTCGATGAGGATGACGGCGGCGGAGTTTGAGGACCTGCTGGGGCGGTGCCCAGCGCTGCTAAGCCTGGCGATCTGCAGGTTCCACGCGTCCTGCCGCCTCGAGAGGCTCCGGATCCCGTGCAAGAACCTGCTGAGCCTGACCATCATGGAGCGGGATGGGTTCTTCGACCTGTCCAACTGGCACGTGCCAAATCTTGAGCGGCTGTTGCTGTACTGGTCGGCGGCGAGGCTCTTCGCCACCAGGTCAGAGTTCCAGGAGTCGCTGCCGGCGGTGCACACCGTTGGAGTCTTAGACGATGATTTCGGTCTTGCGTGCGATGGGGTGGCCATCGAGCAGGTGAGGAACATCGCTCTGTGCGTCAATGTGGATGAATTCGACAAAGTGATGTCTATGCTGCGCAGGCTTCCCCGCCTCGAAACACTTCATTTGCAGGTTAGTTATATTAACCCCTCTCTCTCTCTCTCTCTCATCTTATTCGAAAAGAAAATATATTTTAAAATTTCACCTCTGCATCAACTATTGTTATAACAGCATTTGTAATTATATCACAAACGAGATATAGCATTTTAATTCTACATGTAATGTGTTCTTATTTGTGATTCTCAGCTTGATGATGAGCCGTTGATGAACACTAACGCAAACAAGGCCAATTTTGAGGAAATGACAACCGGCAGCCCAGTCGCGTGCCTAGAGAGCACCCTCAAGACGATTGTTCTGAGGACACCAAACCTTGCCCCCAAGACGCTTATGTTTGCCAACTTCCTCCTCGGAGCAGCAAAGGCACTCAAGGTGATGCGCCTCGGCTGCAGGAGTAAGGCCGCCGATGATGAGCTGCTGCCCCCGGAGAGAAGGGGCTCTGGCGACGCTCAGGTCGTGTTCCACCGCGGTTGCTACCTCGGGCTAAGCATGTCCGCGTCCAACTACAAGCTCGCGGACCCATTCATGCCACTGGGCCTGGCCGACGTGATTGATTGAAGATTGATTAGTAGCCGTTGATGAATTGTCAGTCGTTGGGAGTGATGATTGATTGCTGGGTTATATTTGGTACTGATCACCGTGGTAGATTTGAACTGCATTAAACTAATCTGCATGATGTATTTTGTTTTTGGACTAAAGTTCTATATATGTTGACTTCGTGGTGATGTTGGGATAATTTAGGAGTCTTTTGAGTTCCAATTTAAGTTGCATGTTGGTATCATCGTCGTCGTCGTAGCTGCAGTAATTTCCATTAGTCTAGATAAGAGATTATAGCACCATATGTTGGCCCTGGCTAGGAGAGTATAGTGGTCATTTATTTGACGCTATAGCCATTGTTCTTTGGTAGATATGCAGGAACTGAACTCAAATCCATGATGGGTTTGCTTTAAGGAATTGATAAATGATAACACAAAAAGAGAGATGAGTCAACATGTAAGGATATTCAGTGAAAGTTGCACTTATTCCAACGTAGAAAGGAATTGAATAAAAAGTTTTATCAAGGTGGTTACATAAGAGAAATGACGAGTTTAATATAGTTCTTTTCTAGCATCATGATCTCAGTTTAAAACTTATTTCTTGGGTAAAAGAAGCACGACAAAGATCAGGTCAAGGTATTGTCCACATTATTCCAAGAGTTTTAGCATAAGCATAGTACGAGAAAGGTTTTCGGCAGAGATGTGAATGGGGTATACGGCAGGATGTTTGAAAGAAAAAGTGGTGAAGAACGTACACAATAATTCAAAGGTTTTATTTACCCCTTGTCCGCTCACACGGTTGATTCGGCCACAGAGAATCCTACGCTCGTCTGGCCCCACCCGCAGGCTCATCACTCGCACTGCAGGCACACGGATACGGCCCACACGTCACACGGCGCGCCCCCACACCCCCGTGAGGCCGTGACGGAGCGGCGCGCTAGACGCACACGCGGGCGAACACGAACACGTCGCGGCGGCCATGGCGAGCGGCGGCGGCCCGAGGCCGGAGGACGACCCCTTCTCGGACGGCGACACATCGGGCTCCGACTCCGCCGACGAGTCCCTCCCCACGCGGCCGCGGTCGGGCCCCGGCGCCAGCACCCCGATCCTGACGCGCCTCGCGGTGTCGCGGAACCCGAGCCCGCTCGCGGCCGCCACCGCCGCTCCCGGGGTCTGCCTCCTTCGCTTCGCCTGGGAATCCGCCGCGGGGTCCCTCGTCGGCGCCGTCGTCGGATACGGTAAGCCACCACGCCGTCCCCGCGCTGCGCCCCCTCTCCGTTCGGATGCAACGACGCGTTAGGGTTTGTTAAGGCTCTGCGGCATGTGGGGTCCTGGAGCCATTTCAGGGTCCCCCGTACTAGGTTTGGGTTTGGGCCCATTCGGACTCGCGCAGGGGATTGGGATTGGGATTGGGATTGGTTTCTCCGATTCGACAGAAGTGAGAAGCCTCACAGTCACAGTTCGCGTTCTAGGGGAGTTAGATGCCATTCGTGATATTCTGTGCCCAGTGCTGAAAAACAAAATGAGGCTAACAGGCTACCCTCTGTGATTTGCATGTTTCGTTTGTTTTTGTGCTGGTTCAGCTTTGTGGTATTCTGTGTACGATTCTGCTCCTATCTAGGGATTGATCTAGTTTCACCTTTTACCGAATTTGGCTTGCTAAAACAGTGCAATGTTGTGCCTAGAGATTATTCAGAAAATTTGACACGAGACAAGCTTCATGTTTTGAACTCATTGCACTAAACCATGTAAAATGGAACTATTTGGTTTTCGATCGACATGTGTAAATTTACTTGGAAATTTGGGTGTAATTTCTCCATTGCTTCGTTTACTCGTGGCACAAACCACATAACCATTAACCGCACAGGGGTTAGTGTCTGTTGCATTGATGAAACAAATAAACAAACAATGCAAGGACTAAGAATAACTGTGAAAGCATCTCTCCATCAATAACAGCAAAGCCTTTTCCCATGCAAGTTGGGGTAGGCTAGAGATGAAAGCCTCAAGAACTAGAGAAAAATGTTAGAAGAAAGAAAAGAAAAGAAAAGGAAAGCATAAACAATGTAATAGACAATATAACCATTTCAGAAAGGTTGGTGGAAACTGATAACATACGTCATGGTTCTGGCATGTGGATTGCTAGTTTCCGCACGCTCCTATCCTAAAAGTAGCTCTCCGGATTAAGGATTCGAACAACCAAAATTTTCTTCGGCTTCTATCCTGTTAAAATGTTCTGATCGGATCCTCTGAGGCGCTGAGCCCAGAAAAAAGTTCGCTTGCATGGTCCATGTAGCTGGGTATTTATGTTGCTAAAAGTGCTTGCAGAAAGCACACATTATTGCAAATCTGTATTCGATCTGTTGTTACCTGGGGTGGCGTTTGGCAAATAGGAAATGTGGAGTGGGTTAGGGATTGGGAAATGGTCCTTGAAGGAATGAAGGGTTGAGATTTAATAAGATGAAGAAATGACAGATCTAGATTTCTCATCCCATTTCCCTATCCCAATCCCCATCCTCATTTCCCAATTGCCAAACGGCCAGTAGGTGTATGTGCTTGGTCGCATAGTCGGTCGGTTCGGTTGACGGTATGTCCCTGCCTCCCTGGTGTAGCTGTTTAATGCAGGTTATATTCCTATGTAAAGGAGTTTTGGAGGTGGATTTGGGGCGTTTCACATCTTATGTTCTATTTGATCATGTGCCCTGCTTGTGTGAGGCTTAGCTGGCTATGCAAAAAGCAGATCCAGTGACCCATTAATGATTTTGCTGTTGATAATCCTGCTGCACTAATTTTGCCTTAGGGGGAGAAGTTCTTTTTGTGCCAAAATAGTCTGACATATGAGTAGCAGCTGCTGTAGCATGTTGTTGCAGCAGTGTAGGAAGTTAAGAGGCATGGTATGTTTGCAAGTAGAGGCATGCCATGACATGGGAATAGTAGCAGGTATGTTGTAGTTGTACCCTTGTACTTGTGTTTTGACTATATAGTAAGGAGCAAGGCGCCATTCAAGGGCAGCTCAAGCTGCTGCAATTGTGCATGTGTGTGTGAGCTCTCACCTGAATTCTTCCTCTGCACGTGCTATTCTTGTGTGTGTGCGAGCAAGGTTGATTGAGTAGAGTAGATGTCAGTTTGGGCCAACATTTGCTGGGTAAAGGTCTGCTGTAAAAGTGAAATCAAGGGTTAGAAAAGTGGATTAACACAGGCTAATTTTTGATAATATCATCTTCTGCATCCTGCCGACAAAATCTTGAATTCTTAGTTCATTCAGCATCATCACACACAACTAACGAAATTAAACAATGACTTGCATTTTCTCTTGTCCAAATCAATGTCGACCCCCACGAGTTTGTTATGTTTAAGTCACCTTGACTTGTCTAGAAAGCCAGATGTTACTAATATTATAGATGCTATAATTCACCGCTACAATCCATAACTTATCATGATTACTTGTTCAATAATTGGGGCTACTCCATACAACTGGTCTGGAAACTGGCCTCAGCTCTTTAAATGCATCTGTGGGCCATCCTAAGCCATGCAATCTCGTGTGAAAAAACTCAAAAACTGATACTGAGATGCCGAAATCTCAAACATTCAATTGACATTACTGTCACGACCGCATTAAACCAAAGCTTCACCATAGTTCTAACAACAACAAGTACAACAACATAGCCTTTGGTCCCAAGCAAGTTGGGGTAGGGTAGAGATGAAACCCACAAGAAACAAGGACAAGAGAAACACAAAAAGACACAGGGCAAGAAGTAGAGTTAGAGGTAAAAAAGGATCACGGTTTATGCACGTTGATTGCTAGTCTCCAAGCGCTCCTATCTATAGCTAATTCCTTGGAGATATTCCACTCCTTCAGGTCCCTCTTAACCGACTCGTCCAGCTTCACCATAGTTCTCCTTCTAGAAAATGGTTTTGCTTTTATTTTTGTGAACATTGGTTAGATTCAAAGATAACCACCAACTCCGAAAATAAACCGTATTTCTCTCTTTGTTGTTAGGTGCCAGCAGGAAAACTTTTTTTTAAAAAAAAAACTGTTTGACTTGAAATATGAACAAATTTATATGCGGTTCTTAGAGAGAGAAAAAAAGAACTACAGAATCGATAGAGATCCCTATATTTTACTAGATTCTGCATCACAGAACATGCCAATCTTTGACCTTGTAGTTTATCTGACGCAAATGTTCTAAAAATCTCAGCTGTAGGTTTACTGTGGGGTAGCACCTGGTTGTGAATTTTTAATCCTTGCAAAGTCAATTTGAATTATGTGATAGCTCCAATTTTCTGTCTCTGGTAACTCTTCAGGAAAAGGTTTGGTCACTATGAAGGGTTTTCGAGGATCATTTGCTGATGCTGCATCATCTGCCAAGGTATAAGGATATGCATTTCCACATGTGAATAACCCTGCCAATTTTGAATAGTTTTGTTTACCATATCTTATGCAAAATGTTTCCTTGTTGGTCCAGATATTTGCTGTTCTTGCTGGTGTTCAAAGTTTGGTAGCTTGTTCTTTGAGAAAACTACGTGGAAAAGATGATGGTTTGTGTCCGTCTATGATTTGCTTGTTTCTTTTTCTGTTCTTTTGGATTAATAAAATGCTAAGGATGATCATTTACTTGTGCATCGTTTTGTTTCCAGGTATCAATGCAGGAGTGGCAGGATGTTGTACCGGCCTTGCTCTGAGCTTCCCAGGTAAAGTTACTGCAATTATTGCAGTTAATATATGTTGTTGAAATGGTTATTAATTACAATCTGTTCCCGAATATCGTGTGAAGGCACTTGCTCTCTACATTTTAATATCCTAAAATGGCTGATGATATGACTGATTGCCTGGTTCTTGGGCATTTCCTTTTCTTGCATTCCTGATCTAATTGAATTCTGCTATGGGATACAAAATGCCCCAAAGGAAGCTGGCTGGAAAACTTTGGCATGTTGCTTTCTGTATACTGGGTTTGGGGGAACTTGCAGCGTGATAGGATGACCTTAATGTTTGATGCTAGTTATAAATTTGGTCTTCATCAGGCTTACTATTTTTTCATTTCAAAGTCTTGTTCAAATGCCCCAGTAATCAATTTGTGGTTTGTTTCCGTGTCATGAGAAAAACAGCAACCTTTTGTTGTTACTCTTGGATATGTTGGTGTGCATGGCTTACATGAACTATTTGAATTCAGTTTGAAGTAATTTGCTTCTTCTCTTGTTTTCGTTGTCTTTATACAATTGCTTCTTCATTTCTGTCATTATGCAGTAATCGCTTGTATACAGATCTACTATTGTATGCCCTCACTATTTTAACAGACGAATAATTTAGATAAAGTTGATTGGTCATTTAGAAACTTCTGTCACTATTAGAGTGAGCATGACAAGAGTTAGAACTGCTCACTGTGAGTTTGATGATTATACAGAACATGCCTTTTCCGTGCAGTGAATGGCCCTTAATATGCAGATGTTATCACATCTTGCATTGTTAACAAATTAGTATCTTGTGGCAAAGTTTTTTTATATATATAAATTTCATACAAAAAGGGCACATTTCATTATTGTCCTGTAGCAAAATTTCCCAAGCTTTTATTTCCTCCCTATCCAAGTGCAAATCACTATACTCTATATTTTGTGCCTACATAATTTCTTTTTGGTCTCAGGTGCACCACAAACACTGATTCAGAGCTGCTTGACCTTTGGAACTTTCTCATACATCATAGAAAAGCTAAACAGACAGCAACCGGCACTGGCACTCCCACCTGCAAGTGGCATGAAGGATATGAAGGGGGATGCACAGAGTGTTCTTCCTCCCTTCACGCTTTCTCTTCCACACGATGCAATGGATGGATTTTCCACATTTCAAAACTTTTTGTCAAAGTTTCGAGCAAACTGAATTACCTTGTAGAATGGTGCCTGCTTCGGATTCCATTCATGTAAATGCATCACTCTGACTATCTGAGCTTTTTTTTTCCTTTTTCTTTTCTGGTTGTTAGGGGGTCGAATGCATGTTTTCATGGGTAATATGTCTAATGACAATTTTGCAAATAAGGGGAGCAGCTTCACCCGTGTTCAATTGTGTTAAGTACTGAACCTTGTTTTGTGACTTGTACCCATGTCTCATGCCCTGTATATTATCTAATGAAACGGTAACCAGAAAAGAGTCTTCATTGTCTTCCCCTCCACCATAGTTGTAGTTCAGTTCATTCTAACCATGCTCATCTCACGCTGGATTCCTCCTAACCCCTTTGTTCTTCGATCACACGAAGACTGCACTTGGTGGATTTTGGTGGCTGTGGCGCCGTCCATTTAATGTTAATGGATGCTGGCTGGGACAGGTACTTGCTTGAAGCTTGGAGTGGCACCAAAATAATGAAATAAATAGGACTTTTTTTTACTGTATATGTAATCATAGGATGCACGATCCAAACTGGCCTGCAGCCTTAATATCTATTTTTTCCCCTCGAAAAATGCGGGAGAGCTGCATATTGTTTATATTTGAGATAAGAGAGAAAGGGATGGAGTACAAATAAATTCCTTTTCAGAAATAGGTAATCGGAATCTGTAACAAGCCGTACGAAACAGTGCTAATGCATGAATGATGTCTTTTTTACCAACAAAGGTTTCATTGGACGTCCAAGAGGTCTGATTTCATCATCGAAAGTGCCAGTTGCTATATGAACGTCCAATAATGCGTCCTGTTGTAGACCGCGGGACAACACATGCTGATGCCCGAAGGTTTGGTGTTACATGGAAGTTACAATTGGACAAGAATAGGGCAGTTTCAAAGGATAACAGGGATACACACAAATGGGTTGGATTCTTGAAGGAAACACCGCACCTCAATACACCTCGACACTATTTAATTTATCTAAGAGTATAAAGGCCGCAGGGGTTTCGCCTCCGTTCGCGCCGGCCACGTCGCCTGAAATTTCCCTCGCCGTTCGTTTGGTCGCAGCTTATCTCTGCCGTTCGCCTCAATGTTTGACTTTGATGCACCGCGGAAGTCTAACATACATGACTTTTTTGCTCGCTCGTCGGAGGAAGTCTGCCATGCTTGACTATTTGGCCCGCTCGCCTGAAAGTTCCATTTGATTTCAATTGCCGTGTTTTTTGACCTGGCTGGCTGTTGTGGTCTGACCGGGTGTGGCTTCCATCTTCACCCATTGGCCGTGTTCTTTGACCTCGCGTAGTTGGAATTTCAGGTGGCTGCTCTATATATTGTCTCCCGGCCTCCACCACGGTGTGCGACGGCGTCGTCGGCCTCATGGCGTTGCGGTGCCCCGACGCATCCTGCTCGGGCGCTTCGCCGCGGACAATGGGAGAGACGCGTAGAGCTGCTTCTGGCGTGCGATTACGTCGAGGCGCGAGGGCTGTGGACGAAGCCATGCCCGGGGCCCGGCTGCGGCTGCGCCATCGAGACCCCCCTCGACGGAGGCGGTCGAGCGGCGGGGTGGCGCGGCGCACTGGCCGGCGAGCTGCGCGGCGGCTGCGGGGTCCTGGTGCACACGAAGCCGTGCCCGCGATGCCGGCGCCCCATCGAGCATGTCCGCGGCTGCTCGCCCACAAATCCTGCGACGACCAGAACACGGTGGCGACGGTGGGGGAGCTGCAACGCGCGAAGGAAGCGCTGGATTCGTCCCTGTGGCCGTGAACCGGCGGACACAGCAGGACGCCGAGCGCGAGGCCAGCCGGCGTAGAATCAACGACGAGGTGGCGGAGGCGTGGGAGCGGCTGGCGGAGGGGCGGCGTTGCCGGGCAACGCGTGCGCAGGACGGCAGGCAAAGCCTGCTGCGGCGGTGGGAGTTGTTCGAGTGCCAACACGGAGGGGTAGGGCCTGCTCCGCGTCGTGCGCGCCATCGCCAGCCGCGCCCGCCGATCCTGTTCCTCCTCTGCCGCCTCACGTCGTCGGGCGACGTGGTGGTGCTCTGCGTCGAGCGCACGGACGTGGACGGCGACGCGCATGACATGCGGGTGGTCTCCCGGAACGCGGCGGCGACGGCACAAGAAACGGCGATTGGCGACCGGGCCTTCCTGCTTGGCTCATCCAACGGCGAGTGGCCACAGGTTGAAGCCAAATTGCCTGTATTGGCCGAATCTATTCAGCCAAAAGGACGACGATCTGCATGTCTATGATGTGAAGCATGGCAGCCGGGAGATTGTCAAGACGTTTGAGGGTGCATCGGCTGCCCAGAAACCGTTTTGGGTTGTTCCATGTTGTAGGGCCAAATGTTCCGGTAGTTAAAAACGGTTGTTCCAGCGTATAGGAACAAATGTTCCTGTAGTTAGTAACGAAATGTTTCATCGTCTGGGAACCAATGTTCCAGTAGTTAAAGAGAGTTGATCCTCTGTTTGGTAACCATTGTTCGTGTTGTATTTTAATTCTATTTTCGTGAGTCGTTATTCTTTGATTGCTATGATCAAGTGCTTCGTCGTGGAGATTGAGACTTAATCTGCTTGCCGCAGCATGAGTTGCTTAGTGATTTGTTTAATTAATTTTCCATGGAGTTCGCCGTGCATGTGCATGCATGTTGGGGACACGTACACGCCGCGGCAATTATCCATTGCACGTGCGTATGTGTCTGCCAGTCGGTCTTCGCGTGCTCTGCCCAGATGGGATGTGTACGCGTCATGTCTCGCATGCTTCTATTGCGCCATCTTTTTAGATGTGTTGATCTGCGTGGCAGTTTGGGAACTAGCGAGGAAAGTCAATGTTTCACTCCGGTCATAAGGTCCATGTCCGAGTTATTATTGTTGGGACTTCCGATCTGGATGATAGGTTGGTCTTTGCTTGTCAGAGCTTATGGTTGGTGCGTGTTGATATTTTATGTGATGAGCAGCTGACTTGAATGCTAAATTCTTTGACAATATTTGCATAGATGTCATCATTGGTGTGCTTGTTGTTGGTTGGGTAAATGCTATAATACGTGTGAAATTTGAGTTGTCTGCATGGTGGACAGATTCTGGATAGCCAGCTTCTCTTCTTTTGTCAACCTTTGCAAACAGGTTGCCGCATTCCTTGACTTTGCTTCATAGGAAGAAGTCTAATGTGATCGGACGTTTTCTTTGCCTCAATTTTTGACTTTGTTGCGTCGAAGGAAGTCTAACGTAGTTTGACTATTTCGCTTGCTTGCACGCTCTATATCTTGTGCGCATGCGTTGCCCAGCGGCGCGGCAACATGCATGGATTAGCGTTTTTCCATAGATATCAGCTAAACCATTCCCTACAAATAAATTTGGCCCAGCATCTAAATTTACCAAAGAGATAGTTGTAATCATGGAATCGGCTCTATCGGCCCCGGCCCATGCCTCATGTGAACTTGTTGTAGTTGCACACCGAAGCGAATTAGCCATCGACGAAAATATACAGCGAGAGATGGGCGCGCCAAGGGCGCGCCGCAGCGTCTAGTATGTTATGATATCTACAATGGGTTAGCATGTGTAAGGAGATAAATCGACCACAGTTCTAGTCATACAAAACTTGGTCAGTTCCTAGCGAGCACAAGCGTGAGGAGATTGTGTGCCATCACATTTGCACCTACATAAGCTCGACACATGATTAACTGATAGCCCCACCAAAAAATAAACTGAATCAAAGAGCCCTTAAACTTTCTTGACTCGATTCCTCGCTGCTCTGGCAGAACTCGAGCGCTCTGACTGAGAGAACAAGATGAAGACATGCATAATGCCGGTCACCAATGCCAATGCAGCAACAAAGAGGGTAACGCCTTTCCATGTCGACAAGAGCTGAGTCCATTGTAACAACCTGTAGGCACCATATAGGAGGAGGCATGACCAAGACAGAACCACCTGCACCATCAGCAGAGACAGAAATGAGCAGACGAAAGAGACCAACATTTCAAGAGAGCCACGAGAGAAAGTTTGAAAAGACAATGTATCCAAGATACTGTCGTAACATAATTGATAATCTTTAGACCACGTACTAATGGGACAATTTACAAGCTGCATTGATTGAGAATTACTTTTCTTATGTCATAAAGATGTGATCCCTTATCAAGAACATTTGATGCATTAACAGATCAGGGAATTGGGCTCATTTGGGTAGGAATCAACAAAAGCTTTTGATGGGATAATAGTTTACTTGTTAGCATATTGAACTGTGCCACCTTTTCGATTAAGCTAAGACGCTAATTTTGAGCTAGTAGATTACAGACATACAAACGAATCTGTCTGCATTCAGTATTATAATTCCATAACAGCTGTTGAACAATACTCTCTCCACTCTCTAATTCTTGTCATCTCAGACAAGGGAGTTGAGCTAGCAATCAACTATTGGCTCATGTCTGAACATCAGTAATAAAAAAACGGAGGGACTACTGATGATGTCTTAGTGCTTTACCAGCAAAGATTTCACTGGACGACCAATTGGTCTAATTTCCTCATCAAAAGCACCTGTTGCTATATGCTTGTCCAGTAATGCGTCCTGCAATAGAAAAATAGTAATTATCAATTGCAGGTATTTTCAAATGTAACACTCCTCCATATATTTATGAATGGAGTATTTTTTAAGCTCACAGTTTCATAAAGTGATTATTATCTCGTACCTTTTCCACAAAGATATCTTTGCACCATTTAGAAACATCCTCGTCCAATTTAGGCATATCACTCATTGCATGACGTTTTATGCGGACATGAACCTATAATAAAAGGAATAGTGGAAGTAGAACAATAATTGACATCAGAAAAGCACTGAAACAAAGTTTTGATCGATAAACATATGAACTCTTGGCAATTCATCTCAATGGAATAAGTTTTTCTAGAAAATTTCTACATGTGCTAAAGTCAAAACACTTACTACTGATGATTGTCCCTTGAGGATCCGCAGCATTGTTGGTGCAGGTGAATCTTTAGGGATTATCACTGTTGTATCATAGATAGCTGGGACAAAATCACGCATAATACTTACTGCTGATACAAATCCCTGATAGAACATGAAAAAGAGCTGTCAGCACATCAAGACTTCATCAAGAAAATAAAAACTAAAAAGAGAAGAACTTAGCACAAAATGTACGGTGTACCAGAACTATAAAATTTTATTATGACTGACTGTCCTAGAAAGCAGTTCGCTACCTAAGCACTAAATTGAGGAAAGACAGAACACTTAGCCAACCAGAGCTAATAGGGGAATTCAAATAAATACTCCCTCCAATTTGATTGTATGATGACCAAGTGCTAATCAGCCGGCTTAACATCGAGTGGGGCGGGCGGCGAAGACAGTGGTGCTGGGGAGCAGTTTTGCGATAGAAAGAGAAGGGGATCAAATGAGAAGAGAAGACGCTTCGAGAGACGGCGAGAGCTAGAGCAATCGGAGCCTAACACAAAAATCATCGTTGCTACAGTACTACAGTAGAATGTGCGTGGGACCCATCTACAAAATCATAGAGAGGTAGATATCAAATCAGAGGGCATAGAAGTTTACATTTGCCGCCAGCAAACAATATATGGATGTTTGGGAGAGATCTTCAACACTTTACATGCAATATTGTATATTTTTTTGGAAGAATACAAAATTTGCATCAGGATGCAGCAAAATGAATACCTTCGTCCTTGGAATCAACACATTTCTGGGAGCTGGTAAACCCTGTGAGGCTGCATATTCTTGAGCGGCTAGTAGCTTTGCTGGACTAAACCGTGTACCCTCAACAAAAAGGGCAAGCCAGAAAGATCTGGGGAAATCCTTCAACCTTTTGAGACCCCACTACATTTGAGAGCATAAAGATCATTAAGTTGCTATGAACAACACTAGTTTCAAGTGGCATAGTATTAGGTAAGGTTGAAAATACCTTAAGTGTCTCTTCATCCTTTGCCCAGCTTCTCTCCAGAAAGAGGTATTCAGCAAACCACATGGACCAGCCGATAACCTACAATATTTCAGTAGTTAGAAAGTTGAGCATAGACTATATTTCTACAAGAAACGTTAAGCCTGTACATAGTTCAGCACTGCTGTCACTCAAGTATGAGTAAATTTATATCAACAGAGAGGAAATCAATATGTTAGACAAATTACCTATCAGACTGTCTACCTCCTGAAAAACTACTTTATTGATCTAGATTTCAGCGCTAGCAATAATCTTCCAGATACTAATGGGAAACCATCCTTTGCATCAAGCATTTAACCACAAGGTCACAAAACTAAATTTCAAAGGAAGATACAATGAATAGTGAAGCACTGTGCCTGATAACTTTAGCACACGACTTTGTTCCCTACTTTTGGTTGCTTTGTTTCCCTCGCATATTAACTGACATAGCTTTCTAGCAAATACATCAGTATGAGGTGTCACTTGAGTGGTACGGGGCATGCCATAATACGAATGTATGAGCCAACTTACTGGAAGGAACTTTGAAGATTTCTTCATGATAGCTAGCGTGCTTCCAAGACATCCTGAACGCTGGCATCAGATCATGTGAAACTCTTATCACAGTGAATTAGCAGTAAAACTACTAATTTCGAACAAAATGGTAAATAGAATAGTCTAATAACCTGTGCTAAAATCCATCCAATAAGCCAATCAATGTCACTCCGGTGATTTGATATGATAAGTGCATGCTCTTTGCCTAAATAATTCTTCAGATTAGGCTATAACCAAAATCAATCGTTTTCTTAAATGCTACTAATGAACAATGTTGCCACATCAGTTCCCACAAGAAAATATTAGAATTTAACTCCTTACCCATTAGCTGATAAGTTTCTTGATCTGCATGCAATTGTACCTGCAGGATTTGAATGAAATGATTGAAACCAGAGAGCAAATTAACAATGTGAATTCAATCATTAAGGAAGGTTCAAATAGTAAGTTTGGCTGAGATGCAGTCAAAATTATTTTCGCAGCTCCCTTGCGTGTCCAAGAAAAAAAAAAGTATTTTTTCTGATTCCTGCAGGAATCGAACCTTTCCCGCATGAAATTCCAACATAAAGAAGATCTTATTCTTACAAAAGTTGAGTACAAAGAAGTTTGGATTGCATTTGTATTCCTGGCAAGGCTAAATTTTCATTTTTTTTAAAAAAAGAACTTCCTTCTTGGTTTCAGCAGATCCAGCTCCAATCAACACCATCGTTTAGTCAAACCTCTATACCTTGTTTTGACTAAAAGTCTGTGTCAAAAGTATACCCCGTCCCACCCTCCTCCCTCACTAAATCAATGAATAAAAAATTCCCTTTCAAAATAAGTTAGACGACATCTATTCAGATTAATTTAATTATACTAAGTCAATAATACAGCTAAATCAAAGGACACAGAAAAATATCACATGGTACCCCCCCAATTCCAATCGACTCAACCAGATAAGCAGATACTGGTCACTTTAGTGGTAGACTTGACAACCTTTAAAAAGAATGTTGACTTTAATCATGCCGCGTGTTTACCATTGATATCTTGATGGTGACCAACCCAACCAAACCTAAAACAATTAATAGTGTCTTCTTCTATCAAAATGCACTGCAAATTGTTGAGTGCGCCATGTCATGCTAATCCTCAAGCGTCCATTTAAAGGCATATTACCAAATATAAGGCAACTAAGCAAGTAATTAACAAAGGCGTCTATGCTAAAATTGCTCAGTGAGCCTACATTGAAAAGCGGCTGAGAGGCCATGTAGCCCAGTTGAAGAAAAAGATGAATAATGCAGTAATATTTTAGTCGGTTGAGACGCATGAACAATCTATCGACAAGAAAAGAAACTGACATTCGATCACTCAATCTTTATGTTTCTTACGTTCTACCTTAACACCTGCCCACCAGTCTACAAGCCAGATAAGTTGAAGCCACAGCAACTCCGCCAAGAATCTGTTGATCCGCCTGTACAAGCTCTTCGACAAGGGCCTTATCGACAAGAACAAGATAGCCTGCAATGTTTAGTAAGCATAGTAAGAGATCAAGAACAATGTGATGGTAAAACCAGTATGGAATCAATAGATCAGAGAAGAAATCTGCCGGATTAAGCAGCAGCTGAATTGGAAATGAAGTGTCATCAGATTAAACTGAAAAAAAAAACACCAAATGAAATTCCTCGAAATGGAAACGGGAAAACAGCGGCAAAAACACAATTGACTCATGCCAAACACACTGATGTATACACAAATACAAAAATCGGTACTAGTTGCCAATTAAACATACCAAGAAAATCAAATCTTTGTGAAAAAAGGCCCCGGATAAAAGGAAATTCACCCAAAGAAACAAGTAGAAAGACGTTGGCAGCTCAAGGAGATCCAAATCTCTTAGAAATTCACAACATATAAATCGAATCTTCGCCTCGAACTGATGCAGATCACCTCACAAATTTCCCAAAAAGATCAGGGGGAAAGGTACATGACAATGTATTGCTTCGACCAAGGCGCGCAAGGTTACCTGGATGGCGTTCACGATGAGGCCGGAGAGGAGGAAGAGGAGGCCGAGCGGGAGCACGACGAGCACAAGAGGGATCGCCATGGCCGCCGCCGCCGCCGCCGCCGCCGCCGCGTTTCCCCTCTCCTTGTCACTGTCACCAGATTAAAGGAAAACTGGAAACTGGAAAAGTGTCGTTCACGGGTCCCGCGATGTTGAGATGGACCGCGAATTTTCATCCGTACACCGCCTGTTTGGCTGGTTACTGTAGCTACAGTACCTATGTATTATGTTGAAATACAGGTATTTGAGTCTATACAGCCACCAGCCGCTACAGTAACCAGCCGCTACAGTGCCTAACCAGCCGCTACAGTGCTCGAATCCTCTCACAAAATACTATTCAATCAGCTGCTACAGTACTTTCAGCCACTTCCAACCAGCCATGCCGAACAGGGGGTGTTTTAGGGGTTTAGTCAGAAATATGCCACAAAAGGGTGCCAGCCTGTCAGGAAAGAAAAAGGGACAACATATACTAACCGTGTTTGTCTCACTATTTCACTCTGAAATAAGAAATTTTTCATGTGAAAAATAAAAGGCCTAGGTGACTAAGATTTTGCTAATCTCTCAACCTCTCTTTCAACCAAGATCTTGTTGTTGCCTTTTAATCTTATCATCTTCACAGAAATAACATGAATGTTTCAGCTTCAAAAGAAATTTGTTCCACCTTTAAAAAAATAATGTTTCAGAGGTGCCTTTAATTTGTTTCATAGGTCAAGAAACATGTAAGTTTCTAATCACACAAGAACTATATATTCCCACTTTATTAAAAATATAACAGTTTCACAAAAGAAATGTGCTTTATGTATATTTTATTTGTTCCAAAAATGTAACTAGATTTACAAAATTTCAAGCAGTTGAGAACTAGCAAATCTAAAAAAAACTAGAGCTACCTTTTCCTTTTGCATTAGGAATAGTTAATTCCTCGGTCTTCAATTTATGATGTTAGAATCCGCATCATCATTTAAAAACCAAAAGGAGCATTGTTATCATATTCTCTTTTGATAGTTTTGATCAGATGACATGGTTTTGTACATTCTATAGTACACCTTCGGTAGGTTGAGACTGATACAAAGTTCGCTATAAGTGTGTACATGAAGACCCCCTTTAACATGTAGGTGTTTTTTTTTATTTTACCTGATAATAAAATTCATTCTGACTGGCCAAATTGGTTACAAAGACAAGAATGTTTCTAGGCTCACAACTAATACAAAGACTAGGCTAGTTTAGGCTCGAGTGGCTAGCCCCGCCGCTCCAGAGGCGTTCGCCCCTGTAGATGCTGGCTGGTGGTGGGCCCGGCTTCGATTCGCTGCGGCATCTGCACTGTAGCGACTATTTCCTGCGACATGGCTCTGGTCGCTGCAGTGCATAAAAAAATCCCCTCGCTCCTCCGTTGGACCAAAGCATAGGTTAAGTACTCGGGCCGATTCTCACCGGCCTGCTGAGTCCCTGTGTATGGTGCGGAGGAGGGTTCGGGGGTTTTCTCGATCTGTGTGAGACGATCGTTCTCCTTAAAAAATGCCCGGGGGCCGTCATACCCCCCGCAGGTCGAGTTTAGTTTAGGCTCATTTTTAAAGTTTAAACATGTTTCTCAGTTCATATATATGGCGAGAATTTCAACGTACCGCTTATATGTCATATTCATTCTGTCTCAACGAAAATGAGAATCTAACGAATGTGAATCTTTCTTTATGATATCATTCTTTTTTTTTTTGCACAATACAACTCCATGCTGCCTCCTTTTGCGAAGCCCCTCTTTTGCTATATCAGTGACATATTCTCCGTATGATTCTTCCAACTTATCCTCTATGTTCCCGAGAAAAGTACATCTTATAGAGTTGATGAATCATTGTATAGACATCGCATTACACTAAAGCACTGTATAGATATCGCATTACACTAAATCATGGAGTATGTGGTAGTAAAAATATCACATTACACAAATATTTATCGGTGATTAAATCCATCAAAGTAACAGTGTATGAACTTGAATATACCTAAAATCGCATGGTTATGATAAATGATACTGTAGTACTTAAGATTTTACTAGCATAGTATTTGGGACGGTCTAAATTTATGACGATGATTAATCGGGAAAATTAGAGCCAAGAGGCTTGGACGGTGAATGGTGGCTGTTACTGTACAGGTATAGTAACACGTCTACAACAGAGGAGGAGGTCGTGCTCTAAAATATACTTCCTTCGATTTTACATTGTTGACGTTTGACTTTTTGAGTTATGTTTGACTATTCGTGTTATTCAAAATATTTTAAAAATTAACATAGATTTTGTTATGATTAGTTTCATCACTAAAGGAAATTGAAATATAACTTATAATTTTGCATTATGCTAATGTTTTGAATAAGACGAAAGGTCAAACGTAACTCAAAAATAGTCAAACGTCAACAATTTAAAACCGGAGGATAATTGTCAGTTAATTATCTGGAATCTTGGCAAGGAGGATTTTTCTTTCTTTTCTGGATATTTATGCGCCTGCTGATCTCAGGTATTAAGGGGCTGTTCGGCAGGCTGTTTTGCAGCTGTTTTACTATAGCGTCTGCTGAAGAAATAACTACAAACACTGTAGCGGCTGCAGAAGAAATAACTGCGAACACTGTAGCCGCTGATAAGCAGCAGGCCAAGCGAACAAGCTGGAAGGTAAGTGTAAATGGAAAATCGGTCATGGCCCACCAATAATAATTTGATTTAGCTTATCTCTAAAAAATACCTTTTTTTTTTTACTTACCGCCCTACATTACCTATGTTGTGCGCTCTCTCGAGAAGATTCAAATTTATATAAGGTAGATTTTTGGATCTTTTGATCTATTACTTTTCTTAGGGACAACCACTTTTGCTACACCTCTCGATACTATTAATCGTACGGATACAATAATTCATCGCTAAATTTTTGTTACTGCAACTTTTGTAGGGCTATGTATGGTAATTATGAGAAGAATAAATAACTGGCGGACTGGAGGCCAAAAAAATGAGCTTAAGAAAACACTATTGCGCAAGAAACGTAGACTTTGGTTGATTTCTTTTTGAGATTAGGGAGCGTTGCCTACCACTGAAAGCACAAATGCCGTTAAATCCTGAAAATTCGCTCCCACGGAGAGTCAAACTCAGGACCTCAGGTGCTACTAAAGCTCTTGTAACTGTTAGGCTACAGGCCTTTGGTTGATTTCTTAAAGCAACAGTACTGCTCCTTTTTTTCTAGCAAAACAGTACTACTTGAATGGCACGTGTGTTGTCTCTGGGCCTAAAGGCTCGAGTCTTTTGGCTTAGCATAAAAGAAAGAACGGGTTCAGAAAATTAAGGCTGCTTTTGTATATGTTTTCTTCTCACACCAGCTTAATTGTTTTGGGTCTCACAACTCACAAACTGATCGACCTAGATATATTGAGTGCCATGTAGTTGATGTAAATGGAACCTTAATTAATTAGCAGGCAGAGAGGCTGGAAAATAAATTATCTAGTCTGGACAATTTAAAGAAGCACTAGAAGAAATTTGGGCTTCTATGACAATTAGAGTTTATCATTTGTCATAGAATGTCTGTAGCTAAAGACCTTTTGTGACAATTACAGGCTATTATTTTTGTCACACGAACCTTTTGTGACAATTACAGGCTATTATTTTTGTCACCGTGTGCAATCTCTAGCTACAGACATTCTATGACAAATGATAAACTCTAATTGTCATAGAAGCCCAAATTTCTTCTAGTGATTTAAAGAAGCGGACTGGTATATATATTCCTAGCACTTGTATTGTTCATCAGAATAAAAATAAAAGGATATTTCTTAATACTCTGTACCCAACTTGGTTCAACTTGGTTGGGTATCAAGGATAAAAAAAAATCTGGTCAGCCGTTGGAAAACAATCCCAGCTGCTTGAGTACTAAATAGAACGTACGAAATGGAAACCCAAGCTCATATCTGTACTACTTTTTTTGTGCGAGGGTTAGATGATAGAAGAAAATTGAATGGACCAAATTTTTAAGGTGATGTGTGGCTCAACGTGAGGGTAGAGAAATAGCTATGAATGACAACTAGGGTGTGCTGGCGCGCTACGCCGCGCCGGGATGAAATTCACGAGTTTTTGGACGTTGGCCTCGCCTGGGTGCTTTCGTGGCCTGTGCCTGTCTTGGAAGAAACGTGGCTGGTTCACTGAGGAAGGAGGCGACCCGGATGCAGGAAAGCAAACAACAACATGGAGAAGACACAGCGGGAGAGAGAAATTGTTGCACAGCACCGAGGGGCATCAGCTTTATGGGCCACATGAGAAATCTTCTAACCCAAGGCCAGCCACCGGTCAACGGCCCCGCAAGGAAATCCACAAACAGACCAGGCAGCGCACAGGGTAAGGCGGTATGCTCCACATGGGTTCTTTCCGTGAAGTCGGTGAAAACAACCGCCAGACGCGGCACATCCACAGGCCAACACGCCATCAACAAAATGACGCGGCCTCACTATAAAGAAGCACGTCAGTCAAAACTCTGGGAGAAGCGGAAACCTTTCCGCTTTCAGCTCTTTACTATTAGCTGGTTGCACTTATAAAGAGTATATAGATTAGTTATTTAAGTATGAAATGCATGAAAAAATGGTAATGGGATAAATGAGAGTTTCAACTCGTTCAAAGGGAATCTTCTTCGTCTACAGATGCAACGCATGGGTTCTGTAAATGTAACGACATGTGACTGATTAGGTGCAAGAGTAGATGAGCCTCATAGCCTTTTCTTTTTAGTTTAATCCAACCGCTCGTTTTCATCCGGATAGGTGAAGAGTAAAAGGTGTTTAGACTTTGAATGCTCCTGTTTCAGCATATCTTTTTGCAAAGCATGCGAAATATGAAACAAAAAGATTGGAGAATATAGAAGCTGGTACTGAACTGTGCATGATTAGTTAGGCCTTCGATTTTAGCAGTTTATTAATACTAGCCTTTAGCGAACGGTATCAAAGTGAGATTGCCTATTGTGCAATGATATATGCTTGACATGAATTTGTAAGAGATGATCACAACATATAATGCATGTGCTATGCAAAGTACAAACGTTGCAATAATTCCCTCACATGTGCGGCGCTTAATTAACATCCTCCGAAGCTTATGCTATTACATGTACTTCACGTGGTGGTGGTGTCCGTTGCAATAATGGTGTGAGGGGGTACAACTGATGTCCTTACATACACCTATATTATGGGATCTTGCTTTGTTTCGAATAACCAATGTGTGGATGGCCAAATCCTAGGGCGCACCTGTTTTCAATACTACTGCCTAGCATGCACCTCCTTGAAGGAAGCAAAGGAGGGGCTCTCTTTCATCAAACAATTTCATCATCAGTTTCCTTTCCTATTATCATGAAAAGGGGCTTTGTGCTACAAAGTAAAACTGGTTATATACATGGAAGTTGTTGTACTCGGAACATGCAAAAGTGAGATATTTGGAAATGCATCTATATATGTATACACAGGTTATGCCTAATATATAGCTTACTCATTAAATAACAATGATTTGAAGCTTAATTTGTGCTATGAAATTGAACAATAATGTGGTTGATTTTATTTTTTTTGCAAAACACATTACAGATGTAGAAACTGACATACATGCACGAGTACTCACTTCTATGAACACACACACTTACACCCTATCCCTATGAAACCTCAACAGAAATCTCAAGAGGCTGAGCAATTTTGCTTTCAAGGGCGTGTAAAATACTCTATCTAGGCACATCTGACAGTGGTGATCAATAGAGTGTCTCCCATATGAAATGTGAAAATATTCTGGTTTACCTGTAAAATTATGCCTCATCTATTATCTTCTTGCTTTATGAATATCTTTGAGTTCAAAAGCCATTGAAATTTTAAATACACATGGAATTTTCAAATAATGCTTTCTAAAGCTGATGTTTAAATAAATATGATTGATAAGTATATATGATCTAATATGTATGTACTAAATGATATATCATGGTTTTTTTTTTTTGACAGCTTGAATAGACTTGGTACCAAAATGATTCAAGTCTTCTTTTCTGTATGAATTTGGATGCATGATGAATGTTTTAATACAAAAAGAGTGCAAAAGTCATGTAGTGGTTGTGTCACACTTTCCCAGGACAGGTAGTTATGTGTCAGACTTAGTTTTCCTTTTAATTTTTACTACTTAAAATTACGGAAAGGCTGTGCATACGCCTGGGTCGTCCGACTGAGCCGTCCGATCGACCTGTGTAAAGTCTGACCATGCAAACCATGGCTTGCTGCTCCTTTGAACTGGTCGGATGGCCCAGCCGTATGTATATCAGCGCTCTCATTACTACAAAATGCCAGATATCAGGATAAGTTCCCTTCATGGTGGATTGGTATTTCCTAAATTTCATCATGAGAGAGAGAGAGAGAGAGAGAGAGAGAGAGAGATGCAATCTTATTTGTCATGGCAAAGGGACAACCGCTTTCCTGCCTCGCCCTCATTCTTCCCAGCTCTAATTGCACCTCCTAATAACGACCTCTAATCGCAACCAACGACACACTTTGACCAGTACTGACAGTGAGTGTTCCTCCTACTCCATGCGTTCATGCACATGCATGATCGATGGCCATGATCTCACATCACCTTTCCGACACCCCAGCAGGATCTAGCTATATTCACAAGCTCATCGATGTGACTTCATGTGTAAGGAAAGAAAAGGAAAGAGGAAGCAAAGGAACAAAACAAACTAAAGCAAGGTAGCTTTACCATCAAGGGAAATTTGATAAAGGTGGAGCATTATCTACATGTAATGAGCATATATTATATGCTATATATGCTGGATGATAACTACCAACACTATACATAACCGATCAAGATTTGCTTTAATTATTTGCATGACAAGAATGTGTGTACACAAGGATCTATGAATTGATCAATATACGTAGGACCGTGCCAAAAGTGAACTGAAGTAGGTGTGGGAACAATAATGTCAAGGAGGGAAAAAAGAATACTAATCTTAACGTATACGTATGTATATGTATATATGTATAGTTGGGTATATATATGCATATATGAACTACTTTGGCAGCCAGCCAGCTGGTGATGGGCCCGGCGTTGGCCCCCCAATCATTCGACTTGGAAATCAAGGAAAGGCAGGGACGACACATCTTTCATCAGCTCCTCCAATTCCCAGCACTCTCCTTGCATGACATTCCTGCTCATGTGGAACTGCTGCTGCTGGTGGGCCCCCTCCCAGTAGACTGCAGCACCCACATGGCTGCTGCTGTTGTTCATCACTAGGCTGACATCCTTGTGGTTGGTGTTGTCTGTGATGTTGCTCTCGTTGTTGCTCAGTGTTGTCGTGGTCTCAGTAGTGTTGTTGCTGTTGTTGTTGTTGTTTCTATTAGGGTTGTCATTACCACTCGACGCCATTAGGGGTTTTTGGTCTTGTTGCTCTTGTGCTGATGCTGCTGCGGCCATTGTGGGCTCTAGAAAGGGAGGCACATAACCAAAGATGCCTTCTCCTCCAACTGATCCTCTTGTGAAGCATCCTGCTTGATCCATTGCCATCCCATGGTGGTGTTGATGACCAGAAATGCCACAGTAATCTCCATTCAATGCGGAAACTGCTTGATGCTTGAATGGCGCCACATGGCTGTGGAAGAACGATGGCGGCGTGTCGGCGGCGGCGGCGGCGGCCATGCCACGGAGCTGGTCGGGGAGGGGGAGGAGGCCGCCATAACTCTTAGCTGCTGACTGCCGGCTACGCATCGACAAGGTCGAGGAGGAAGAGGAGGACGAGTCCACCATCCACAGTCCTGTCGTCGCCGTCATTGCGTGGTCCAGGCCGGCGAGGTCCGGGCAGCTGGCGGCGGCGCTGACGTCGATGCCGCCGGCGGCGAGATTATTGTTGTTGTTGGCCTCCGGCGACGCGCAATCGGTGGCCGCCGGCGACGAGGCCGCCGAGCTGTTCTTGAGCCGCTTCTTGATGGTGGAGTTCCAGAAGTTCTTGATCTCGTTGTCGGTGCGCCCCGGCAGCCGGGCAGCGATCTGGGACCACCTGGAATGTCGTAACGTAGGATAGATGGATTTTACAGTAAGCAACAACAAGATGTTACTGTCAAAAAAAAGTTGTGTATCATATATGTATTTACGTGTCAACTTCATGGCTATTTGATATGTATGCATGCATGGCTTCAAAATATCCGGTAGTTATTAAACAAATGAGTTAATTGCTTTTCCTCAAATAAAAAAAGAACATACTAATAACTTAATTGATACGTCTTAATCTCCTTTACAGATTGTGTTGTGGATCCGACAAAAAAGCATGTTCAGTAAAAAAAAAAGAGCGTCCGTCCCTTTCACTGTCCTTTTGAGAAACTTTTAGCTTCTACGTTATATCAGCTGATTTTGTTCACTTCATGCAAAATAAAAGCAAGGAGAAATAAACAAACTCTTAACAGGACACATTATATATTCAGGGGTGAAAATCCCTGAAATCTTAGCAGCGTCATTTGAAAACTCAGTTCATTTAACTGAACAAAGAAGGGTTTGGAGTGTATCCTTAGGGTCAGGCGTTTGCACACCTGATATTATTGGAATGGAACAAAAATCTAATGAGAGATGCAAATATAATGTAAATGTGGTATTCTGCTATACTATATTGTGTGGTCACTTATGAATGACAACGTTCATGTAACTGAGCATTCAAGATAATGTTGTATATGTCTATATTGTAAGACAATATTTATGATCTAGTGTGAACACGATCAAAATAACAATGTGTGTTTTCTACAAGTAATATATAAATGCCACTAAGAAATACATGTGTAACTCAATTACATCTTAAGCCAATCGCATATATATGAATGAGGCATTAGTGACACACAACAACACAAACTTTTCAGTGGCACATTGAAATTTTTCCACAAGAAAACTTAAATCAATACAAGGGTGCAAGATTATTGAGGAGGAGGAAACAGCTAAAACTGCAACCAAGTAATTAAACGCTCTAGAATTTTGAATACCACTTTTTGAATATGAAAAATATCTATGAGCAATTACGTGATCGAACTTCATCAAGAGAACCTCAAGTACGAAAGAGAAATTCTGTAGGTAAAATGCTCATAACACATTTGCATATAGCAATTATATATTTGTTATGATCTTTGACTTTTTCTTCTTCCTAGCCTGAGGTCTCTAACCTCA
The DNA here is from genome assembly GCA_012490785.1 of Eragrostis nindensis. NCBI lineage: Eukaryota > Viridiplantae > Streptophyta > Magnoliopsida > Poales > Poaceae > Eragrostis > Eragrostis nindensis. Next base: position 118,578 of record JAAXCT010001826.1, read on the forward strand.
ACTGGCCAAAGTTTTCTTTCGTTGCTTTTCCCCTTGTTTTGCTGCATGCTGATCCAAGTGCTCATTGCGCACCTTGTAAAACTGTGAAGTTTGTGCAGTGAGAAAATTCAGGTGGGGATTTCCCCCACCGTTGTTTCCTTAAAAAAATAGTTTTTCTTTCGCAATGTACTACTAATAATGCTCAAAAAGTACAAGCGGCACGACAGAATCAACCCTGATTAATTGACCCGGCCTGTGGAGCCTGCTTGACGTGCACACCAACATACTAGAGTACTAATCACCATGATGGATGCTGCATTGCTGCACGTGTTGGCAGGCATAGGCAGAGGCGGAGGCACACGCACCTGTTCCCGAGGATGGCATGGAGGCTGACGATGAGGTCCTCCTCCTGCGGCGAGAAGGCGCCGCGCTTGAGGTCCGGCCGGAGGTAGTTATCCGGAGGGGGCAGCGGCAGCTCTGCCGCAGCGCTGCAGCCCGGCGTTCCGGGCCACGTCACTCCACGACCCCTGCCCGCTCCGCAGCATGTACGCCACCAGCTTCTCGTCCTCCTCCGGCGACCAAAGCCCCTTGCGCAGCTTCGCCGCCACCGCTCCTGTGCCGGTCGCCGCCGACGGGCACTCTGGCTTCCTCATTATTTGCCTTTGCGATCGCCGGCTGGTTCTTCTTGCCTGATCTCGGCTCACACGTTGTGCCAAGCTCGATGCACGTATATAACTGTGCCAAGCTAGATAGGGATGTGCATGGAGAGGATGATCTCACGGTTTGTGTGAGTAGGTGAGCAAGATAAGGGGGAAATGGACTTGAGAGTGTGTTGTATATATATGATGTGTGTAGTGTTGTATGGAGTGGAGGAAGAAGAGAGGAGGAGCAGGAGGAAGGAGATGACATGATGGCGATGGTGATGGGGGTGTGTGCTTTGCTTCAAAACTGGACAAGTAGCTAGATGGAGAGCTGCAGGAGGGAGATCGACCCGGGAAATTGCTAGGCTCACATGCATGCGCTCTAACGTGCCTCGCGCCCCTGGATACACAGGTTCAGCTCACCTTAATGCCACTCGTTATAGGCTTTTGACATGCACTGCAAATTAACTTGCACCATGCATGATCCAAATATTAATTATCATGAAATTTCTCAAAAAAACTGCAAGACTGCACAAGGGAGAATATTTTTGAGTTGTAACTAATCAGGACTGTAATTCATATAATCCCTACGTACTGATATGCACTAATGAGAGTTTTTTCCCTGAAGATCTATTTATAGTAGCTAGTCTATTGTGAATAAGAGATAATCTACTCATAGCAGGGTCATTATAGGTGTACGGGGTCGGCATGATAAGTGACCAATAAATTGTTGGTTATCTAACAACCAACCGTGTGTAAGTAAAGAAACAATACGGACAACCTTGTGCATTATAATAGTTTATCCAATACAATGCTGGTTATATGCTGCATGGTTTATGAGCCGTAAGTGTTTTCGGTGCTGTTGCATAAATACATTTCGTTGCTATACACTTATATCAAAGGGGGCACAGCTCAACGATCTATTTGTTATGGTGTAGCCTGGGAGTGAACCAAGCATTTCCATGTGCTCATGGGACACAGAGTCTTCTTGTCTTTGACTCCAGCTCTCGTTGTCTTTTTTCCCTTGTCACTTCCCTTGAGCCAGAAGGCTATCATGGCCACCTGAGGGCAGGGAGATCAGTTGAGGGGACAGAGATATGTATGCAAAGCATACATGTACAGATTTTATGCCCCTGTGGGGTTGTTTTACAATGAAGCATAGCATAGCTCGCTAAGTCACATAATTGCTTCGAGTTCACATAATCTCTCATATCACAGCCTCCAAACGCCATCATCACGAAAAAAAGAGCAGGGGCTTGGCTTATCAGAACAGTCGCCATAATATGTGGATGCAATAACAGACCAATCGACATGATCGATGGAGGAGAGCTTGTAGTAAGCTGCAAAACATGCATGCGTGGAAGCCTTGCATGGAGTGTACGTCTGGCTAACAGGCCCCCCTTCCTCTTCCGCTGCAAGGGAGTCTCTCTCTCTCTCTCTCTAAAAGACAAGGAAACCTAAAAATAGAAATTGAGACGGCAAAAATAAAGAAAATATTGGCTCATGGATAAAGCTAGTCCCCATAGGTAGCTTGCAACTTCACAAGTTGGTCGTGTACGTAGTATAAACATGGCAACTATGATCTTCTAAAGATTTTGTCCACTTGTTACGGTGAGTGGGAATACAGTCCGTGCAACAGAAGTGGATCCCACCAGTCAGTGGGTAAGCTGTCACTATGTTGCACAGCTGGCGATCGGGGTTAAGGCGTGGCATGATCCCTACTGACAATTATTTGCTATATCTGGCTACCAACACTTCGAGTAAGGCTGTTTTGTTTTTTTTTTTGTGAAAGGGGTTTGGCCTAGTGGTTAAGACATCCGAGTAACACCTCTCAGGTCCTGGGTTCGACTCCCCGTGGGAGCGAATTTTCAAAGATTAACGGCATTTGTGCTTTCAGTGGTAGGCGACGCTCCCGTCGACAGCGAGGCGCCAGTGGGTGACTTCGTATCTCTAGATTTGCCGGCTCAGCCTTCGAAGATGCTCATACGGGTAGGATTTGCGTACGTGTGTTCATAGGGATGAGTATGCGTGCGTTGTGAGTGTCTGAGTTGTTGTGTAATCTCAAAAAAAAAAAAGAGTAAGGCTGTTTTTTTTAATAGTTTTCTATGGGTATAACCCATACTAGTTTACATGGATGTAAATCCATACTGTGATATGGGTGATGAAAGGAAATGCATCACTGATCAAAAGATTTCAACTGCAATGCAGTGATTCTCATTCAAAAGGATTGTGTTTTCCCATTGAATCCCATGCATTGATTATTAGAGAGACGAACAATAATCATTTTCCGTGAGATGCTTCTTTTTCGCACTCAATAATCAGATGTTTGATTAATCCAAAAACATGGATACTGGAATAACATGATATATATATATATATATTGAATGTTTTGGTCTCATTTGCAGAATGACGCACACGTGACAAAAGATGTAGAAAACCAAGAAATTCACTGAAACACAAGGATTTGGTTGCGAGACGTTTTGGTGCAAGCATCCAACAATTTGCTAGACTATGGTTCCATTCGCAGCATAGTTAATTACTACTAACACCACACAAAAAAACTAACCATAGTATTACTCACCACATCGTTTGATACCCCTGTATGCCAACCAGACTCATTGTTGGGTTATTCTCCTCTCGTCTTCCATGGGGCGTCTTATTTTCAGATTCATTTCTCTATGCAACCTGACCGAAATGTAATACTTCTTAGGAAGAATAAAAAGATCATACAAAAATCAAGGCAAAGATATTAAAAATCACCATCCTATACACATGATGGGTGCTATATATATTAACACTCACTTCGTGTGGTGAAAGAGGGAGGTTGGACGGTTGAGATGTAGGCCAAGCGAAATTGAGTAGGGAGAGGAATCAAGTGAGTGGCACTTTTTGATTTGGACATGCGTGGGATAGGTGCACTTTGATACACAATCAAGCATTCATTTTTCTGTTGGAAACTATGGTGTTTTTTAGAATTAATGCAACACAAAATATGATCCTATATAAATATATTGTATTACTTTAATTTTTAATATTTTAAAAGTATCATTTCAATAGTTTGAATGAATCATTTAAATATTTTATTAAAAAATTGAAGTAGTATTTTACAAGTTGTTTATTTAGATTCTTCAAATGTTGAATAATGGCTTTACGAACATTGAATACAAATAAATAAATTCATAATTCAACACATGAGTTAAATAATTTAAATGAAATAGTAAACATCTGCAAATTAACTATTGAAGAGTTTTTCTAAATTGTTGAACTATGCAAAAATGTATCTTTGTCGTCATGGCCTCAACATTTTTCTATGGTGGTCAGCAATTAAAAACATGAGGGGTACACAACAACTTGCATGTTCGTGCAAGTAGGTCATATATATTTTGTGAGTGCATTGACTGGTATGGACTTGCATTTTTGTTCGTGCAAGCATGTCATCTTGTCGGCATGAAATCACTGGTACACCAGACCGGTTTACCAGAAAACCGGTCAAAATGTCTGAAATACCGGACCAAAATCGGAAAACCGGTTTGGAGAGGAAAAATGAAAAAAAAATGCAAAAAACTAAAAATGAAAAAATTGAAACAAAAACATGTAAGAAAAACTAGATGCAATTTGAAGTACATTAGTGCAAAAAAACACAAAAAATCAATCGTTTGCTCAGTCAAAAAAATCAATGAAGTTTCAGGTTCAAAATGAGAAAAAAGAAAAGGTTTTTTTTCTTTTTTTTCCTTCCTTTTTCAACCCAGAAAACTTGCATGATTTTTTGACCCATCAAACGGGTCGAATTTTTGTGTTCTTGTTCCACCATTGGGCTGCAGATTTCATCTAGTTTTCTTACATATTTT